>VUQI01011186.1:4448-16627 GCA_015106735.1 Paratilapia polleni
TTTTTCTTTTTTAAAAAAAAAAAAAAAAAAAGGCACGTAACTCAAGGGATGAACCAGTGTTGTGTCTACACTTAACAGACAACTTAAAGACCTTCAGAAAGCCCGGAGAAGTATTACTCAAGACCACTTTAAAAATTACAAGAAAGTCTGGCTCTTTGGAAGCAAAATGTACCCATGATAAAAGAAACAAAACTGTGAAAACTATAAAATGTCATTTTACTAAGAAACGGGTTGATTCCATCAATGATGGAAAGTGATAATTTACGTTTACTCGAGTAGATACCATTTTTAGAGCCAGTGCATTGCAGTACTTTTCCTTTAAATGTTCTTTAAGTGCATAATACTTTAAATGATAATACTTTTTTTCATATTTGTGTTTAAATGATAGAAGAATACTTCTTCAGCCACTAATTTGATGGACAGTGACATAACACCAGTACAACAACTATTACATAAAATGAAAGTGAATATTTTGCAAAAACAAATGACATTTGTATTACATTATGGTGTGATATGAGAAATGTAGATCCTGTTCCTCACAGCAACAGCATGGTAGCTGTTTTCTGACCGACACATCAACTGTGAAAATCAAAATGTGAAATTAGGTTACAGGCATTTGGCTGCTGTGGACTGAATGCTCACCGGCACACAAAAAAACCCCACATCATTTATTCTGCCAAATCTTCAAACTAGGACACATGCAGCACATGTTCTCTATTTAAACTATTCATTTTACCATGAAACCCTCAAACATTCAGACATTACTGCTCAGTCAAGTATGCATGTCTTGACTGAAATATTTCAGATTTCTATCAAGCAATAATCCTGTCTTCAAAGCTGTCACCTTTGGTTTTATCTCTTGAAAAGGGAGGTTATATCAACATCTTCCTGCAAAAAAAGGACCTTGAAACTGTCCATGTTACCTCCCATACCCATGTAGCCTCTCAATCAAAAGAAACTGTTTTTGCATTCAGGTCTCAGTGTACGAATAATCAAAGATCCCAAAGGATGCACAGGGTCAGAACAAACCCAGGCACAAGTGCAGAAAATAAAAGTTATGGAAATGTAGCCAAGTTCCAAGGAAGAGCCATAATGTCCACATAGAATTCAGTGCAGGGCAAAGTCGACTGAAATCCATGCAGACTGAAAAGAATCTCTCAGGCTTTATGCATGTGTTCAAAAAGGAATATCTCTTATCACATGGCAGCTTAATCCACAAACACACCTTCCATAGCTTGGTTTTAATTAGCAGTGGTCTGTCTCAGTAGAGAATCAGCATCTTCTTGTGTGTATCAGAACAGCAGCAAGATGCTTTAGCTGCCCGGGTCATTTATCAAAGACACATTCAGGCGGCTGACATGAAATCTTAAGGCTGCAAATAAAGCAGGGGCATGATTCAATACAGTTTTCTCCTGACACAATTCCTGTGTCAAAGCTATCATTACATTTAACAATATCTTGAGGAAACCCCCACACTGCCACCCCTATTACTTTGTGTAGCAACTTATGTAGCATTTAAAGTAGAATTTTTGTGGCTCAAGAGGAAAAGTAGAAACGGGGTAAAAGGTAGGAGGTATGCCTTTAGGAAATATCCAAAAGGTTTCACCTTAAGCAGCATTTACATAACAATAGTGATGATTCAGGAATGGGCATTTGGGTGCTGGGTGGGTTAGTATTGCCTGGTGTTAATATTGTGACATCTAGTGGCAGCTGCTGATGGACAGAAAAGGAGACCATAGGATATTTCTGATTTAGCACTGGTTAGATGTCTAACACAGCTTATCTGAAATTATTTTGGGAGGCACATGGTCTACTAATCAAGTGGTAAAAAAAACAATATATATATATATATATTGAGCCTGATTAAACACAGTGTGTGCTTGTGTGTGTGTGTCTGCACACGCACACATGCGGCAGTGGGGGTGGGGCAGGTGGGGGCCTGGGAGGGTATTTAGTGTGGATTAGCTGTGTGAAAGATAAGTGGATTATTATATCTTTGAATAGCCATCAAATTATCCGTCCTCTAAACATATTAAGAGAAAATTGCTGTCCGTACAGCTCCACCTAATAGAGCCCATATAAGGTACACTAACTTCATCAGTAGGCAATTACAGCTCCCAAAGGCTATAGCATATTTTATGACCACATGCCATTTCAGCTGTGTATACCGGGTGTCCTGAGATTGTTTGTTCGCTCTTTTTCATCACAAATAGATTTCACTTAAAAACAACAGAACAACAGCTCCCCTGAAATAGGTAGCAAAGACTAAGAAACAGTCAGGATCCTCCAGGGAGCATTTTTATGAGAGCACCATCATTATTCACAATTCTTTAAAGGGCTTAAAGAATGCCACTTCCCAAAGGATATTCTCACGGATATTTTGTTTTAATCACAAAAGCTTGCCGTTAAAATTTATAAGGGAAGAAAAATGAATAATTAACACTTAAATGCACTGACGGGCTTGTGTTATGGCCTCATATTCTGCTCTTCTCCTGGCATTTCCCCAGATTTATGAAGGCATTTCTGTTCTCTGCTGGTGCCAGACACTGATGTCAAACCAGACCTAGTTTGAGTCAAATTTAAACTATTCCCCCTCTCTACTCTGCTCTGCCTGCTTTTATTTAAACAGTGAAGATGAAGAATATTAAGATCTTGAGTTTTTTTTCCCCACTCAGTTTAAATAAATTGTGTGATATTTAGGGGAAAAGAAATGAGAGTTAGATGAGAAGACTGATACCACTCTCATGTCTGTGTGATACAGATTACAGACACTAGCGAATTAGCTTATTTTAGCATGAGAGTGGAGACAGTGACAATTCAGCCAGCCTAGCTATTTGTGAAGGTAACAATATAAAGGCTACATGTGTTTTCATTTGGACTACTGGGTTTAAGAAGCTACATGATTGCAGCTGTAGAATAAAATGAAGAATTTTGAAAACTTTTCAAAGCCACCTTGCAACCCTCTGTTTGTCAGATATAAGAAAAATGACTCAGTGACTCCCACTGAGCATAAACAGTGTTAGCCAGTAATCTAAATATGCCCAATAAGTCATACAACAGACACTGGCTCTCTTGTTCTATCCTGATCAAATGGCCTGAGTTTCTCTTTTACCCACTCACTTCCTGACTCTCAGTCGCACCATCCCATTGAGAAGGAAGCCTGTTTTCTTTACCAAGATGTCAGTAAATGTTGATTTGACAAAGCCAATAACTGAATAGCTTTATACTTACACACACACGGACAGCTGCAGATACCACAGACGAGTGGTTATTCTTATTATACTTTTTTCAAGTCTACTTGGAGTGCACTTGGAGGACATGCATAATTGGTGCATTCTAGTGCACTTTCTATGCAGGCCAGACAGGACAAATTGGAAGGAACGTGGACATCCGCCCAGAGGCTTGCATTCACTCTCTGATTACAAAATTTACATCAGTCAGATGCCAAGCAGACCCGTGCATACTCGGGAACATGGAAATACTGGTGTCAGGGACAAGTTCCCCATGATCTCCGCTTTCTGCAATGTCACACTGCTATCAGACGACCCACATGGCAGAAGGATGGCAAAGTCGGGAGAGAAATAAATCAGAAACTGACACAGAGAACTCTCACTTTGCTTCATACCTGAATGTAAATTTGTCTGATATTTCATTTAAACATTTGTCCATTTCTACTACAAGGACTAGGCTCTCTTAAGATTAAAATAAGATGCCTGGCAATCTGTAGTTCAAGTTAAACTGTCGAGATAGTGTAGCTAGGGTGGTTTGAGCAGATTAAAGCTACTAAAATTACACCATAGCTAGGTAATGCGAGCTATAGTATCATACTTTTCTAGCCATTACATTATTCATGCTTGTCTACATTTTAATAGGCTACTGCACATTATAAATAATTTTCCTTTAATGTAACTATTGAACACTGGTTAGTACACGATAATTTATTCATGTTACTATTCTCTCCTTTTTGGTGGCAGCCACTGTTTCTATATTTGACACTGACATAAAAGAGGGAGCACTTACAAAATAGTTTTAGTCTCATCAGTTTATTGTTTTGCATACTTCCATATTCTGAGAAAAGGCACAGATTATACCTACTAATGATTTATTTACAGTTTATGTACAGATATGCACATGCATGTGCAAATCCTTAGACCACGGGCCACCCTACACACACACACTCGACTAATCCCAATTCAACTCCTGATAGCAGGTATTGATACCAGCACTTCTAAAGCTTGCTAATTGTTGTAACATGTTGCTTCTTATTTCTTAACTTTGTAGCTTCACATTCAACAGAGAGATTTAATTTCCCCAAAACGCTGAACTATGTGTTAAAGTATGCTGCCGGAGCCAGAAGGCAATTATCTTGGTTTAGCAAAAGACAGGAAGTAAGTGGAGACAGCTATCATGGCTCTGTCCAAACTTCCTGCCTACCAGCACCTCTCAAGCTCATTAGTGAACACATTGTACCTCATTTGTTTAACCCATAAACAAATAAAAATGTAAAACTAACTTTGTTTTCAAGGTTGTTACATGCTCTGCCTATTTCTTGAAAAAAAAATAGCTCATCTGTTTGCCAAACACTGGGAAGCTATGCTAAGTCAAAATAATTGCTCCAGGTATATCCTCAAAGGACAAACCTTTGAATAAATACATGGATTTTCTGTAATTTCCTGTAACTTTGGGCTACAAAACAAATTAGTATATACTTTTATAAAGCCACAAATCAACTTTGACTTTTCTTTCTAGAACAATCATGGCGACCAGCATCAGCCAAACAGTGAAATATTTAGAACTCAGAGGGACAAAAGTGAGGTCAAACATCAATTCAATGACCAATGCAGTCTGCCAGTCACTAATGAATGCAAGTGCACCTGGAACAGTTGCTTGACTGATGAGTAAGATTCAAGATGTGGAAGACAAATTGAACACCTAGTTTCTTAGCCAAGACAGTGAGCATACAATCGACCACATTGCCAGGTCCTGTCTTGTCACACACTCCTTCAATGGAACAGCTAGCACAGGCACCTCATATCTTTTCCATGGCTTTAACAAGCATAGACACGCAGGCAATACAGAGACACAGATACCATCCTTTGTTGAGCTTGCCAATCACACTTGTGCTTCTAGTTGTAAACACTGTGTTACACCCATGAAATAATTGTGCGTTTGCCAGGAGGGACAGCATTAAATCAGCTCAATGATGATCAGAGATGAGATCAGTGTTCTGTTGAATGTTGTTGATGTGACACTTCAGCTATCTTCAGATCTGCATTTCAAAACAAGTCAATTCATGGGCTGCCTTAGAAAAACAGTGTGCTTCACAGGAACCATGACTGATATTCCCCAGTGTTCATCAGGATCATAATTAAGAAACAAGACAGACAGAGGAGGTAGAAAAGGGGCAGAATGGTTTTGTGCATCTACTAATGAAGCCGTTTCAGTGCTAACCTTTCTACAAATTAGGTCAGGCCTTCCAATTAATGTATTATAGTGGTATTCACCAACCCCACCCTCCAGGCAGTGATACGGGGATGGCACAAGAAGTTGCTGATTCAAAAGCTGTTGAGTAAAACTGATACACAAACAGCCACAAATAGACATAACATAGAAGCAAGTCTATAAAAATGTGTTTTCACAAGTGATTTGAAGGAAGTCACTGATTCTGGGAGCCTTATCTCCTCAGACACCATCACCTTTAGATTTAAACCTTGACTTTTGGAAGAGCCAGAAGGGCCCCACCTGGGGATCTAAGGCTGCGACTTGGATCATATGGGGTCAGCATTTCTGCTATGAAGCTTGGCTACAGACACAGATGTGCTGCAAAAGTTATCAGTAAAATCTATCCATCTGCTAAACCAGTAACAAGCCTAGCTGCTGCATTTACTGTAGAAATAGGTGGAGGCGAGAGAGTGAAAAACAAGCATGGGAGGAGCAGCCTGCCTAGTAGGTTTACATTAAATAATGCATGAATTAATGTGTGTTATTGTTTTATTTTTAGTTATTTAATGTATTTATTGCTAAGTAAACTGGTTATTTGATGATTACCACTTGTACCCTCTGTAAGGCAAGAGCGTGGATGAATTTTCTAGTGGTAATATTATGTAAATGAACTTTACTATGGTCCAGCATACTTTTTTTTTTAATGTTTCTTCATTTTAAGTGTTTTCTTTCTTCTTCTTTCTGAATCATCACTTTGTTTTTTCTTTCTTCATTTTAAGTGTAAGTGAATGCATATCTTGTTAGAATGCTTTTATTTTGAAAAGGGTTATGGCATGGCAGTAGTAAAGAAAACAGGTCACTTCCCTCATTTGGGAAGGTTCCTAAATGACAGAATTGACCTTGAAGTATCTGCATGGCAGACACAATAAGAACTGGTCACATTTTTCTCAATATTAAATAAATGCTTCCTTCCTTCATTACCTCATTTAGCAGAGGATACACTGGAACCATCCTTCATGAAAGGAGATAATTCCCTCCTACGGTTCATAGCGATGGACCATGAAAATGATCAACAACACTGACAAAGTGACGCAGATCATGTAAATGCTGATTATAGTTATTATAATTATTATTCCATTTCTTCTTTGGTCAGGAGGAGGAAAGGAGTTGCACCGGATCACTCTCCCACAGGAAAAAATAAAAAATAATCTGATTTATTTCGGTTTATAAACTATATGTTTTATTTAAAATTCCAACCTTTGAAATGAAATGATATTTTTCACTGGTGGTTGTCGTTTATAGGACCTGTATGCCACAACAGGGTAAGAAAACACTGGATGAAGTAAGATGTACATTTTGTAGTCCATCTTCTGGACATATGAGTTTGAATATAGAAGGCATCTGCTGTCACATTGTTAAGGTGTCTACTGTGAGTGCAGTCAGATACCCTGTGCAGCACTTCTCTTTTCCTAAGTCCTCATAAAATCACCTTGGCATCTTTCCTTGACCTCGGTGGAAAACATCACAAGGTCAAGGAAGGAAGTAGGAGGTAATTTTTTGAACTATTCGACCATACCTATGTTTTATGTTTCTCACAAAGTGATGTTTCATCCTGTTCACACCGTTCAAGCCTTGTATGAACTCACACACTTAAGCGCTGCCCACACAAGTGGCATCATTTAAGCATTTCAGGGTCTATTGCTTAGGCCTTAGTGTGGACATTGGGATTAGGCCTTGACAGTTCTTTGGTCATGCCCTCTCTTTCTGCCTCCTGTCGTGCCTTGCCTGAAAAAAATGTCTCTTTCCTTTCTATGTTACTGTGGGCTTGATTGCAGAATTGGAGACAGGTGCCCTGGAGGCTGAACAGAGCCCAACCAGCTGCAGCCACTTCAACAATCAAGTCTCCTTCACTGCTCTGCCACCTCCTCATTGCCAGAATGTAGCCTCTGCTCGAGTAGTCATTTATGGTTAACTTTACTGCTCTGTCAGTATTCTGCTGTGTATAATTTCTCTTTTTCTGTGCCTGCAGTTTCCTTAGTTGACCCAGCCCTTGTCTCCAGACCTCCTGTCTTGCCTGTCCCCTTTGGCTCCCCACTGCATTACCCCCTGTGCTGCTCGGTCCTGCATCAGCCTCTGATTCTCAACTACCAGACTAGTCCCCAGGTCCCTACCAACCCATACTTTCAGCCCAGCTCAAGCCTTAGCATCAGTGTTTCTATTGCCAGTTTTTGAACAGTTTAACCTGTTTCTTTCACTCTGCCTTGATTCACTACCTTAGCTGTGACAGAACCCACAGTCAAAGCCACTTACGTCTTTCTCTTTTGCCACCTCGATACAAAATCACAATCAACCAGTTTCTGCTTAGCATTTTTCTGTATGCCACAAGCATAACTGAATATTAACTGTATATTTATACTATGCAGAACCAACAGGTATTCCCACTTCACTCACTAATTTGGGGTTTTTCCTTTAATTTGTCTGAGTTATGACAAAGGAAAGCTGCAGGAAAGGGGGGAGGTTGAATCAGGAACCCACTGGTAGAGGAACATAATATTAAAACATTCAAAGACTCCTCAGGAGGTGTTCGGAAGGACCAGTCAATGAGTGACATGTACCTTTTGACTTTACATTTCCTGTTAAATCACCCTTATAATTTTAAATGAACTGTACAAAACATAAAATCGAGACTACAAATCCACAGTGAAATCAAATAGCTTTGAAAATAGTGATTTACATGATAAACTGATTTGTTAAATGGACATCAATACCACAGAAAAGGAGGACAGTTATGTTTGATACGTAATGAAAAGTAACACTGAATAAACCACAGCCTTTCCAGTAACATCATGTTCAATCCATCTTTAGTGAAAAAACTGCAGGGCTTCATTCACTGCTGCCATCTCTGAGTAAAGGGAAATATCTTAGCAGTTTTGAAATGGTCACAGTCGAGCGGTCAACGCAATCTAGTTTACAAAGCACTTTCTCCTGTATCGGCAGAATTTTCATTACATCAAGATTCTGTCAAAGCCTTATGCTTTCCGTTGCTTAAAAGCTAAATCTGGCTCTGCAGACAAATCGGGTCTGAGTGGGGAAAGTCACTTTCCTACTGCCGCACCCTTACAGAGAGGAAAATTACCATGTGAAAAATGCCGCAGCAGCCTAAAACTTTGCAAGATAATACATTTGAGAGTAGCATCCATCACCTTCACTTTCCCCACATAAGTCTCTCTATTGGTTTGACACAGAAAGTGCTATGGCCACAGCTTAAATGAGAGACAGCCATTGCTACCACCACTTCTTTTTTTACTGCTTTTTTCGTACTGAAAATGCTTTCAGCAGAAATGTAAAGACATTGACAGTGGTAATAAAAGTTTTATCTAGAGCAATAAAAATATCAGAAGTAACAGCTGTAGTAGAAATAAAATTACCCTACATTATCCAAATCATTCTGTACTATTTGCAGTATGGGTCAAAACACTAAGCCATAAACATGCATCCAACAGCTTTTGTTAAAATGTTATTCTCCATTTCTCTGACAGCTTCTCTTTCTCTTTTATCCCCAGTACATGAGGATCATGAACACCCTCTAAAATACAATATCTGATCATCTAATACATTCAAAAAAGATGAATGTATAGAGCCTTTCTGCATGCCAGAAGATACTTTTTTATCTTGAAAATTTAACGTTTTCTTGGAATAGCACTTCAGTATAGGGCATTGCCCTTAATCAAAACTGCTATGGTTAAAAGCACACATTAGTGTTTCATTATCTTTCTGTGAGAGAAATATCTGCACTCTGGCAATATTCCTTAAATTATAAAGGCAGACTTAACGGTATTTCTGATGTTGACTTCAAAGTTAATATTAGAGTTTAAAACTCATCTCAACATTCCAAGGGAGTAGAAAGCCCTTTATTTGTGAACCTGTGCTCCTGTACCTTTTGGCTTTACGATTTATCTATCCATACCAGTTTTTATCCCAGCCAAAGACTGGCTTTATCATTAGCAATTATTCACCATGACCCACCACCATATCCAACACAACTTTTGGGAATATATTAGCCAAAAAAACAAAAAACAAACAAACACTGTTTTCAGTGTTTGTCTTTCAAACGAGCAGGTGTTGCATTACTTCTTCAATCTTTTCTTTTTCTTTTTTAGATTTTAAGGTCCATTGACAAAAGCATGAGATGAGCTGATGGTATCTCACCATATGAAAGATTATTTAAGAACATATGTCTAATTTCTTTGTCAAACATGTGGTGCTGCTGGAAGTGGCTGGTTTGTTTGTTTTCTTCTACCACTGCATTTGGTCACAACTTGAGTGGATTTCTCTAGAGTGTATGCTGCAGGCATACTGTCCTGGGCTGACAGTGCAGCCAAACTGCTTTCACATAAATCTATAGAGAAAGATTACAGGCTGATAGAAAATGACATTTCTTATACCTCTTACAGTTATCATTTTTTCTTTCTTCCAGCTCACTTTATTATCTTTTCCCCCCAAAGAGCAAGGGCTCTGTAAATATTAAAGACTTGTTGAGAGATTTGTTGCTTTACATCCACTGAAGCAGTGCAAATAATGTTGTATGTGGATGTTCTTCAAACTATTACTAGCCTTCTTTTCACTTTGTTTGGCTTTAGTAACCCTGCCAGCCAGTCTAAAGCCATGCAAAGACAAAAATCATACTATTTTTCAGTTAGCGTTTATTTTATTTTGGGGCTCAGTTCTGGTGACTTGTTTCCTTTATGAACCCCTACCACAGACCCGCAAAGAGCTTACTGTCAGTGTGTGTTAACGTCAAAGAAAAAAGAGCCATCGGTAGCACTAAGGAATCAGATCATCTCAAACAGTATGATATGATATCGCTTACAATGCAGATTCTTTTAAGACGTTACAAATTTCAGTCACCAGACTACTGATTAACTCCAAGAGACAAGATTATATCATCTTTGTTCTTAAGCAGTCAGTTTCAGAGTTGACTTTAGGATTTTTATTCATTGTATTTAAAGCACTTCACAGGCTCTCTACAGATTTGTATTGCAGATTTTCTTAAATCTTCAGACAAATTCACAAGTTCTAATCCATATGCAGTCATATTTTATTCTCAACTACTCTCATTACAAAGTATTAGCGTTAGTGTTAGATTAGATATACTGGGATAGATGTATCTTATCTTATACTCTCGGTGCATCACTTTCACAGTACATAAAGTAATGGTACATATAATATAGTACAAAAGAATAAGGGAGAGTGCAATAAACACGCTGAGATGAGTCATGTGCTGTTTGGAGCAAACACTCCTCATACTGCACAAACATTTGCTCCAGTATTTAAAGAAGTTTTAAACATTTGACATAAAATTCTCACTGATGTTTTAAGTCAAAAAAAAAAAAGCCTGAATTTTTGATTGAGAGCCCAGACAAATAAGAAAAAAGTTAAATGATGACAATGTCACACCCCTTTGGATAAAATGGATTTGCTGCATTTGACTGAGTTTAGGATAGAAGATTGTCTTAATGAGTGAGCTCATGTCCAGGTCATACGAAATCAAAGTTGTCCATAACTTTCAACTGGTTGCCCCAGTGATTCATGTTGAAGACAACGGGTCACATGTTAGTGCTAATTCTTTCAATTAAATTACTTAATGAGCCTTTTTGAATGAATCACCCCAGTGAATTAGAATTGATGAATTATACATCAGTGTGGATCTGGAGGTTTTAAATACATTTTTTTTTTATAATAGCCACATTGTTTAAAGCAGTTCACCTGCATAAATGTTGCAGGTATTATAGTGTGTATTAAGTCACCAAAAGTAGGAAAAACAGACAAACAAAAATAGTAGGCTGTGTTAAATCCTTGCATAGTCACATTGGTGTCCTCTTGACAAAACAAACTGGTACTTAAATAGCAGACATTAATCACAGTTACTTTCCCAGGGAGAGACCATGCAAGCTGGCCCTGCTCTCCAGTGGTTATACTGAGAACCTTCAGGGAACTATTTTTTTGCTGTTTCCAGATGCTTAGTTCTGCTCCATTTCACCTCTCTCCAAGTTTTTGATCAAGCCTTGACTTCATTACACTCTGGTGTATGATTTTTGAGGCACCATGAGAAGTGAAGCTGGCAGTTCTCTGTTCGTGTACTCTGTCAGTTTCGTTTTATCCTTCAGGATTTTTTTTTTTTTTCCAACAGAAACTGAATATTTTTTTCACTGAATTTATGCCATTAGCTGTGGATGTTATAGCGTTTCTAGCCAGTCGTACAGTAAAGGACACCAGGCCCTTCATGGTATTTAAAAAAAAGAAAAAAAATGAAAAAAACTGAGCAAATGTTAGATTCAACAAAACCACATTGTATCTGCCAGAATCTAGCTCTCCTTATTGTGCCTCTGATTGCATTTGAGATGTGGCAAGTGACAGAAGTATGGATTGCCTGGTTGCATGAGCAATTTCTCTGTAGCTCGTAATTGCACTATATTGATGCAAGAGAGGGGGGTTTTCATTTCATATCTTACAATTCCACAGTTGGCTGATGAAAATGGGCCACTCTGCTCTTTGTGAGCCATGACATTCTCATTCTGTAGAACAGCCTGCCCTGCTTTGTGTATGTGTGGCAGAGGCTGAATTTAGTATTGTGTAGTGAAGATGCATGATAGCATTCTTGATTAGGTACTGCACATGCCATTTTATTTCCAGGACGGCTGGAAAGTGAGCTCCTAGAAAGGCATTGTCAGGGGAAA
>VUQI01011189.1:2964-13490 GCA_015106735.1 Paratilapia polleni
ATCTGCAACGTACTCACAACCCACTGCACCCTTCAACATCAACACAATAGACAAAGTCATCATCCATTTCAGAGAATGGAATAAGATCCTTCTCACAATGCCTATAAAAAGAAAATTTGTTTCCTGGAGCCAAGAGGTTTTTCTCACTGAGCCTAGACCCAAGAAACTCAACCGCTTCCTTTGGCAGATCCAGATCTTGTACTAAGTCATTTAACTCTGGCTGAGTGAATAACCGGGGAACAGATGAGCTACTAGAAGATGGATCTTCAAAGTCCTCATCACTACAATGTTGTTCCAAGACAAGACACCCCCCCCCCTTTAACCCTGAATAGGAGAAGTGGAAGAAAATGAATAGATGGATGGATGCCTTTTTCACAAAATCTGTTATGTTTTGTTGCTGTTTGGATGTAGTGAAGCATCCACAGATATAGCAAAAAACACTGGGAACATGTTTACAATTGCCACTTGTGAAAAAATGTGACATGATAGAGCAAAATGGATATTATTTTTGAAATCAGCAACCCAACATTAGTAAAGAACAAGTGTTAGATTCCATACAGCACTCATGATGCAGGGCGGTGTAATCAATACTGACACTTAACATATTCAACTTACTTTTCCAAATTCAGGTTAAAAACACATAACAATATCCACAACTGCAAACTTCAAAACGTAGTTAAACTACTAGCTTAATTACATGTAGTTCACTACTGCCCAACATTGGCAGCACACTTATTACTTTCCATAATAACCAATCAACCCCTCTCCAATCTGAGGTGTTTTTCCAAAGTATATTACCCCCTTTCTTTGTTTATGATAAAGCTATTGTCAGAGGTTCCCTTTCGATAAAATAGTATCATGAACAATTTTTACCTTTCTACCTGTGATATAATAGCAGAACTGCATGCTACTAGTTAATTCTTTCCAAAATGAGCTTCACATAATTTACAGTAATTAGTCCTAATGAAAAAGGAATTACTGATTCTACAGAGAACTCCAAAAAATACATACAAAACCACTTAATTAAAGTAATGTGTGCGCTTGTAATTAAATACTTTCCATTCCACGGAACCAACAGCCGGAGACTCAGATACTCACACCATGATGCTTTGTTCCATCGTAAAAATTGAGATGGCTTCAAATGAGGAATCAAAAACTAAGTCAGTCCTCTGCCATTGCAGCTTGGTCTCAGGAGTGGACCTATACTTGTCTATACTGTTGAGTCATGCATCTCAGTGCAGGTGACATGTAAGTGGAGGTTTTTCACAGGAAGTGCAGTTTAATGTGGTTTACAGCTAAAAAGATAATTACAAACTTTCAAACTTGAGGAAACTTGAGCGTGTAGGTGGTATGGTGTGACGTCCATTGGCAAGGTACATTGTTTTCCACAGTCTCTCCCGTAGCATCCACATCATGTCTGTGATTCATCCAGCACTAATTAGAAGACCCCACAAAAACTCAACATTTCACCACAAACCATAACACAGAGCTCAACGGCATGGTTCTTGCTGAGTTTCTAAAATATTTCTGTAACATTTTCCTGTTGAGAACCTACTTTGGGTTAACCGTAACACGGATTGTTTCTCAAGGTCTTGGACAGATGAGGATCCACTGTCACTAGAACAGGCCACCCAAGGTATGGCAAATCATATTTTTAAAAAAAAGCACTATATCCAGTGCAACAGTCAGTGGTCTGGGTTGTGTGCTGTAATAAATAAATAAATACTTTCCAAAGTAATAATGCATGCATCTGCCTTTAGTTTTCGAGTTTGGTTTGTTAGCCACTGTGGTTTCATTAACGTTCATGTACATTCTTTGCAATAAATTTAAGCAAAGAGTATCAAACAAGATCAAAAGTAGTGTAGTGGAAAAGGCAGAATTAGTTACTTACCAAAAAAATAAATAAAATTGCAGCCATTCTTAAGAATCTTGCAGTAATAGTGATTCTTGGTATGTTTTTATTACCACTGCTTCTCATTTTATACATGAAAATCCCTCTGTTGTTTCATGACTCCATAGAAGGCAGAATATATTGTTTGGCAACAGAAAGTTTTGAAAGGATTGTTTAAAAGTCTTGAGGCAGGAGTAGGTGAAAAAGTAGGACATTTACTAACAAATGTTTAAAGAAAAAATAACCAAGGGAATTCAACCAAATGAAAGGAAAACATCCATCTATCCATTTTCTTCCACTTATACAATTCAGGGTCGTGGGGCAGCTGTCATAGGACAAGAGTCAGGGTACACCCTCTGTCGCAGGGCTAACATATAGACAGACAACCATTCACACCCATGTTCACACCTACAGCCAATTTAGAATCACCAATTAACCTAACAGGCATCTGTTTGGACTGTCGAAGGAAGCCGGCGTACCTGGAGAGAACACACACACAGACACGACGAGAACATGCAAACGCTACACAGAAAGGCCCCAGCCATTTTACGCCAGGACCTTCCTGCTATGAGGCAACAGTGCTAAGCACCACACTACCAAGCCACCAAATAAAACAGCGAAACACTAAATAAAATGCACTCTTGCATCAAGCTTTCGCCTCTGCTTGATCCCTACCTTATACCTTCCCAGCCTCAGGGTCCACATGGACCCTACTACCTGTCCAGCTAAGACAAATGAGCAAACAGCAAATAACAAAACATATTCATAAATAATGAAAGGTGCAACCTAGTTTCTGCTGATATACACCTTAAATATAGGCAATTATAGAAAATATACTGTGCATCCATATGTTAAAAACATGCCAGTGGCTACAGGAAAAAAAATCCATCTGATATCCTCCTCTACTGCTCCTGTGCCCAAGTTCCTTAGTGCTAAGGGCATAATCATGCAAACTTGTGCTTCCTATCAGCAGCTGATTTTCAGGCAACACAGAATCATAGAAGTAAAGTGAAAACAACCACAAAAACATTAAACTCATCACAGCAAAATAATCAGTAGAAACAGATCATCTGATCAAAGATCAAACACTTTAGGAAACAGTGGAAATGCAGGAGAAGCAACATTTTTTTACACACCCAGGGCACGATCTGAGCCACATTTGGTAGTCACAGCCCAACCCCACATTGGCAACAGCTTTTGTGTTTTGAATTTTCTTTTGTCTTCATATGGGCCAAACGTGATGTGCAGCTTTCTGTTTTTGAGTTTTACCTATGCGCATATAGGCCATGCAAGCCAGATGTGTGGGTGTGCTGCAAGTAACATCCTGCTGTTAAAAAAGAAGAAGAAAAAGAAGTCAATTTATGAATCATCTACAGCATGGCACTTGGGTGAGCATTGTATTAATGCTTAGAACTTTTTTTTAACCAATAATGTGACTACACTTCAGTGGATGGCCAGTCATAACAAGCACACAGTGAAACTGACATTCATTATCAGGACTTTCATCTGCATCCCTGACCAGGAGGTACTTCAAAACAACAAAAGAAGTACCGTGTAAATCCTTAACTGGAAAAAGCAGGCAAACCAACCGTAACAACTGAAGAAGACAAGTGATTGGATGAATTAGAAATGTGCAATGCAAAAGATGAAAATAAAACAAGAACATGTTAAGGGGCTGGTGAATGCGAACTATTAAAAGGTACCAACATACAATCTAATTTCTTTTTAAGTTAAAGAGGATAATGGTGAAACTATTAAGACAATAGGAAATGAACAAGGGACCAAAAGTAGCCAAGGCAACCATGCATTGGGCAGGTATGACGGTACATCAGCTTGGTACATGGAGTGCTTTTTAACTAACTTTAAATATAATCTGCTGACTAGCTGACCAAATGATGTTTCATATATAGGACAACAATCTCCCATTTATGTTCAATCTAACCAGTCTATCCCCAACTCTCACTTAACTTTTCTATTTGAACTACAAGCCTACAGTTTTAGAATCACTCACACGCACACAATCGTGATTGACTGCTCAGTCTTTCAGCCTCAATGTATGTAAACGTTTTTCAAACTGTAAGGTCATTTCATTAAAGAGCACCAGAAAAGATGACACGAGGTCACATGGAGGTTAAAGTGCGCCCTCCTGGCACTAGCACAACCAAAGTCAAGACACAGAGACCATTAGACTGGCCATGCAAACACTCTAATTATATACTAAATGATGTGGAAAGATCGCCTGAAGTACCGTTAACAATCATGCTGCAGGGGAAGAGGTGAAATGTGGAAAAACATTCCATAAATAGCCTTGTTTTCGTGCATAACCGTGAAAAGGTTTGCTTGAATATAACTTTGTAGACGATTGTTAACTTTGATAGGGGAGCTCCAAATATATGCTGCAGCATAAATAAAAATGATTTTAAAAGTAAATAGCAATATGTGGTGCACTACCAGCCACTGCAAAGATACTGTATTTCATTAAGTCAACTGTTATGGGATCAAAAATCCTCCATGAGTCCATGTTACAGATCACATTCATGACTTTGACATTGCATGAAGTAAAAAGCATGAGTGCTGGCATTAGTTACATAAGCTATGGTTAAATCAGAAGTGAAGCCTCTCCAAAATAATATGCTTTTATTGCCGCAGAGAACACTTTTCCAGTGCATCAGCATTTCCATCATACCAAAGCTGATGCCTGCTGTTAGGAGTAGTTGAACAGCACCTGTTCTTGGTTCCTATTTGTAAACTGAAATTTTAAAGTCACATCTATGCCAGTACATTTAATTTCACAACCATATTTCTCCAGGTCCACCTCACTGAACGTATCAGGCATAGTGGTGTAACTGATGTGCATTAGAAAAGTGAGGCTCTTTGACAGTGTAATCAATCACTGACTTCACAACATGGAGGTGGTCTGATGGTGCGCGGCTTGCATGATACCTTTTTTCCACATGTGGAACTGGCATGTGCTGTAAGTCGGGGGAAGTTAATAATTTCTTGATTGTGCGGACTGGCATTGTTATCCACTGAGATCTGCATGCTAATGTCATGAGTCTGTGCTACCAAATAGTCTGTCTGGAAATGGACTAACTAATCAGTGGGTCAGGGAGGTTCAAAACCCAGGTGCAGATTACGCTGTTGTGCTGCAAGGAGTTAGTGTTGTCTGCTAATCAAGAAAGTTATGAAAACATATATAGCCAGTATGTATTCAAATATGCCTTGAATAAAAGACAACCTTGGTGAGTACAAATCCAAACAATTTTCAGCTCCTCTAACTAGAAGACGTTGACAGCAGCCAGTTGCCAGCAGGGGAGCAAGTCTTAACAGGCTTTAGTTCCATTGAATTACGCTGAAAGCAAGATTGTTATTTTGCTAATTTAAAAATTTATAATGAGTTCAAGGGCAAACAGCTGACGACACAAAGTGAACTTAATGCTACTAACTTTGCAGATGTAGAGTAGTTGCTATTATTTAAACCGTTTACAGAATGTGCAAAAGAGCAATATGTCACATTAATTCGAGTGTTAATTTTTTTTTTTTTTTACGACCCTGAAAAATATTCATACGAATCCATAAGAACTGCAGCTGACACAGAGATGACGAAGACAGGATAAAGCTAGAATGAAGCTTTAAGGTCAAGTATCATATTTCATTTCAAATCTAAGGGTTCGATTTCGTTAATTCCTACATACCAAAGTTCCCAAGAGGTAAGTGTGGTTCATTTCTTAAACCTACCGGTTTATAAACATAGGGACATATTTCGGCGTGGATTATCATGAGCAGTATCCCGAACAGAGCAGTGCCCAGAGCCCACGCGCACAGGCGCTTTTTATCCTCTAATAATAATTTTCTGTCTCGTAGTCTGTAAAGGTTGTCCCCCTCCGTGTGAGTTGTCCGTTTCCCGGCAAGTGTCAGTGGCACTGATACATCTGCCGAGTCTCCACAGTTTCGACTGATCAAGCCATCGCAATTTACACAGTCCACTTTGGAGTCGCCGCGCAGGCTGCGGTTTGTCATCTCCATCTCCAGAGCGCACACGAGACGTCCGCCTGCTCTTCTCTCCCTGTCGTCGTCCTCCGCTGCCCCGTCCTTTGCTCTCTCTTTTGCTTTCCTCCCGAATTGGGGAAAGCATAGTCTGATGGGAGAGTCGTGTAGCAGGCCCTTCTCACGTGCGTTGCTCATCGAAGTAGAGGGTTTACCAAAACACTCGGTCTATTCTGCAATCACACTCCAACCAACTGGCTCGGAGAGGTTAGGCGCACTGATGCCATTTGCACACTACGTCGGACTTTGCGCTCCTATTTGCATGTCTTATTATTTTAAGAGTGTGCGTCAATCGACACAAATGTATTCTTTGTGTGCTGTGTGTGTGTGTGTGTGTGTGTGAGCTCGTCGCGTCGTCAAGAAATCGCAACGCCTCTTTGCGTTGAAGTACGGGAACGTTGCAGGTACATTGAAATAATATGTTGTTATATATTTCTTCATTTAATTTGGACCAAGCTGATCAAAAAGGATGCAGCCGGGACAAGATAACATGCCATTTGTTCCTATTTTAATTCAGAGAATAATCCAAACCGCCTTTCATTTACCGATCAAGAAAATAAGGTGGTGTATGATAATTCAATCGTGTACAAAATTAACTTGTAGGCTTTTATTTCATTCTTGGTAAGACGCTGCAATCGTGGTGCGCGCAAGTGCCACAACTTTGCGCGGATGAGTGCCTTCATCCTCTGACTTGTTGCACTACGCTTGTATTCAAAACACCAGTCAAGCTTCACCAACATTACCAGTGCTGTCGCCGCTTTGAACTAAGCAGTATTTATCTGTTTTCTGCCTTTCGAGCATTTTGGAAACATCCCTGTAAATAAGCCTGCTCGGTTTTATATTTGTGCACCTCTTCATTTCCTGTTATTTAATTGCACAGGTAAGTCCTCAATAGCCAAAAAGTGAGACACAACGTCTCCCCTGACCTTTTTCAACTGGGTCTGGTGAAATAGGAACAGCGTCATGACCTTGGGCTTTATGACGCATCCAGCACACTAGAGTACTTCCGCTAAGAGCATCCTGCAGCTCCTGCTGACAGTAATAACAGTCTTAACTGACAGGATACGTTTAAGTAGATTTCTTATACTGAGAGGTGATTTCCAAGGCAAGTCAAAATATCTTTTATAAGAAGAAACACAGACAGTATTTAAACGCAACAGTAGAGACTTTACTGAGAAATAAAGGTTGTGCAATCAGAGTACAATAATTTCACGTAAAAGCTGGCTTAATCTTCTGCAATAAAACAAGTGGCTCAAGCAAGAACAGAGAACAAATCAATAAACTCAAAAGCTTCACAGTGGCATGAAATGTAAATAAATATGCATCAAAATGAAGTCAAATAAGTCATGGTTTATAAAGCTGTAGCAGATTCTCATAGCAAGGAATTAACAATATAAAAGTCACAGCCTTAAGCATGTTGATTTCTATAAAAAAAAAAAAAAGTGACACAGATATTCTGTATATTACAGCAGAGACCATTTAAGCTATTAAATAAACATGTTCGTGTTTGGCAAAGTGAAATCTGCAAAGTACAGCAGCCAAAGTTTTAAAAAATATATATACAACTGTATGTATTGTATGTGACTGGAGTGCCATCCACTGGTGGCCAAATAAATTACAACAAATATGATAAGATTATAAAGTGCTCATCAGTCATGGTAATATCTACAAGCAGCTTAGTAAAAAAAATAGCCTGTTCTACTTAATATACAGATATTGTCACTATTGCTACAGTAGTTTAAAACCCTGAATCACATTTCACAGTAATTAACTGTGATTTGTATACTGGCAAAGATTTACAGGTGGTAGAATACGGTAAAATGTAATTTAAAAAAAAAAAGACAAATTTTTGGCATTAAAACATATTGCTGAGAATTCCTGAGTTAGTTCAAGCACCCAGTGACTGATGTCATTCTTGCTGAGTAAATTTCATTAGTACAAAATCAGCAATGCAAACATAACCGATTAACTGAGCAGTTTTCACTTGAGTTCATGTGTATCTCTGTGCCGAGTAACAGCTATCAATGACAAAAAAGAGGAATCATTTCAGATTGTAAAAGGAATAATTAAACTTTACAGTTAAACAGGAACTTTTTTGGGTCCAAGTTTAGCTGTACTCAGGCCTGGCATCAGATGGCTCAGCTTATAATGCTTATAATGCTCCCAACCCTCCCCTCCCCATAGTTCATGGATGGTCTACTCCTTCACTGCTCTCCACGGCTGCAGGGGGGCCTGAGGGATGACGAACTGTGGAAAGGCGTGCGGCAGGACGTAGTATCCAACAACCTGCTGGGCCGGACGTGGAGATGCATTGCTGAGGAACACTGGAGCACGCTTCTTGTACTGAGGCCACACTGCTGTAGGGTGGTAGATGACCTGAAGGTTAGGAGGCACCTGTACAGAGAAAAAGACAGGAGTGAGTGCATGAAATTGGAAAGGATGGCCACAGATCCTTACAATAAGTGTTAAACACATTTTGTCCATATGATACGAATCAATGGTACTTTTCCTTCTAGAGCATGCAACAGAAACACTATAATACTGTAATGACTTATCAGCAGCTAATATCCATAACAGCTTGCAAGTAAAACCCCAAATAGTTATTAGTTAAAACTGGGCTAGGTGACCCAGACAACAAGACAGTTTCCCAGCACACCAACTTCAGACAGCATACACAACACAGCACATAACAGCAACTTGGGATTGGCTTTGACAAACAAGATAAAATAATGCTGACCTACTGGTTCTGTGAAAACACTTGATACGCCTTATAATCCTAAATTCTGAGTAAAAACACAGCCCTTAACACTTGTGTATGTAAAAATACATAAGCATTAAGGGCTTAAGAGAAAAAAATAACCTGTGTTAACTCTCAGAAATCTCTCCATTGTTGGAAAGCTTCACCAACATGGCCACATATGCATCTGCCAGACATACCATCCTCATGGCCAGCTAGTGGACTATGAGGAGATCACTTAAATGTGTCACGAAGTGTATAGGATGAGAATCTGTAGCTTGAGTGTATATTTATGTGGGTGTTTCTGACTACAAACTACTGTACTTATGCTCGTGGTAACAAAAAGAACATGTTTTTACCAGAACATGCAGCAGTATGACTAATGGTGTGATTTTAAGGCTCAGTGACACAGACAAATTAGCACATCAGGTTTGGCCACACCGATAATTCTTGGTAGAAGGATTCCTTGTAAAAAACCAACAGATGATTCTAAAAAAAAAAAGAGAGAGAGAGAAAGAGGGAAAAACTCACCATATTTCTGGGGTATTTGACCCTATTTGATCCATCTTCGTGCGGCTTCCGAATCCTGGGCACCATGGTTATTTTGTAGGCTTCACTTTGTGCTGCCTCCTTCTCAGCAGCCCCCTCTTCTTTTTCTTTCTCTCCCTGCACCTCGCCATCTTTTGATTCCTCCTCCGTGTCACTCGATGCAGCTGAACCACAATCCGAAGACGTAGCGGAGTGGTAGTCTGAGGTCTCCTGGCTTAAAGAGTCCAGCGAGGACACATCCAGTTCTTCCTTCCTTCCTTCCTTATTCTCCTCTTCCTCCTCCTTGTCAAAAGAAGCGACTTTAAATGGACTGTTTTTCTCTTTAGATCTGTGAAGAGGGAGGAGATTATTTTCACACAAGTCATGTCACCCATATTCCAGCCTCTGACTTCCTACACATTTTCATTTATTGTTTCACATATTGCATCATGGCGATGCCTTACTCATAATTCTTGGCTAGACTGAGAAATGTCTACTGCATTGTTTGCCTCTGTAGGCCAGCCACTGACTCACCTTGCAGACACCTCCAGCGGGTCAATCCACAGTGTCATCTCAGATGGAAATCCCAGGTTGGTGGGCATGATATTACACTCTTTGCACGCCTGCAGGACCACTTCGTCACAGGGCGTGCTTCTGTTTATCCGAATGCACCTGTTAAAGTTCAAACATTAAAAGTTAAGCGTTTTCTTTCTTTCCAGGAAAAAGTCATTCAACAACTGTGTAGTGAATGTTTAAATAATGGTGATTACCTAAATGCCTGGCCTTTGCTGGGGCAGTCAGGGTACCAGTGGTCTTTATATTTTTCACATAGAAGCTTTTGTAGATTTTCTGCAAACAATTCTGCTTTGGCCCCACTGAGGTCACCACGTGTAACAGCCATACGTTTGAGGAAGTCCACTCCAGCCTTGATCTCTTGCTTCATGGTGACTGTGGAAAAAGAAAGAAAATAAAAAACATCCATGTTATTCTTTGAATGTGCTCTTTGCTAACAAACCATGAGTGAGGTATGGAAGAGCATGGACTTCAGTTACAGTGAGAAAACACCTCCCTGTGCAGTTGCCCCTGAAGTGTTGTTTTCTTTTTTCTTTTTTTTTTGCCTTCAGGGGAGTGTTAAGCATGTGTGAATTACTCTTTTTTGCATATGTTAATACGCTTGGGGCTGACAAAAAGTCTGTACACAGGCAAATAAGATGCAAACCAGTGCTGCCAAACCGACATACAAGTATTCTGACCACGCAAATTTGATGAGCTCACTGTGCTGTTTATTTTCTGATAGCATGTCTGTTTGGATTGGATGTCGGT
>VUQI01011192.1:7206-18538 GCA_015106735.1 Paratilapia polleni
AAGTTTGGGTCCTCCATAAGGTAGTTTCAGTATCTGAAAGCTGTTTATAATGTAAGATTATGTTAAAGTCTGAGAAAATCTGAGATAATGTGGGTTATAAAAACAAAGTTCTTTGCACCCTGAATTGGAGTCAGGGCCGTTCTTATTTTTTTCCTCTCTCTCTTTAGTCTAGTTTTTGCAAGACATTCAGGTTTATGTCCTGAATATCTTGCAAAACTCTAAACTGCATCCCTGTCCTGTTTCTGTTCAGGTTGGCTGTTTTGACCCCTACAGTGACGACCCGAGGCTCGGCATCCAGAAAATCCATCTCTGTAAATACAGTGGTTATCTGACTGTAGCTGGCACTGCGGGACAGGTGATTATTGATTTCTGTCAGCTGGTTGGATTTTATAACAGACCTATGACAGTTGTTGAGGTCTGGGAAGGTTCACGTTGGGCATGTCATAGCTCTGGTGTAGAGTTAACAGTTTTATAAATAAAACTTAATACTTACATAATACCAGTACATACATACCAATAAATAAAATCAAGAAACAATGAGGATGGCTGGTACTACCTGGATGGCAGTATGCCAAGGATTGTGCTCTTTCAAGATAAAATAAATGTGAAAGAACTTTTTGAGTTTAGAAAAAAGCAGCAGAGGGAGAATAACAAGGAGTAAGTTTAACTTCTTCTGTTTTTGTTTCACTACATATTTGACCTTTTGTATCAACAATATGTGGAAAGGAAGAGACAGCTGTAGCAAAGGGTAAAGTCAAACATGCATGACTGAAATAAGTGATGTAGTAAGAGGGAACTCTCTGTTGCTTCCTCTGTCCTTTTGCATAAGTAGTAGAGAATGAGAAGTCAATGGGTGCACTCTCACTGTTGGATTTACTTATTTATTCCATAAACATCCTATTTTACACCACGCAGTCTCTCGAACACAGGAAGAGGCTCACAGGGTGTATTTTGTTAACATGAATACATGAGTGATATTTTAGATTACGTTGTAGTTCATCCACAATATTGTAGACGGCTGGACCTCAGTTGCAGTAGTTTGCAATTGAGGTCCAGCCGTCTGTTAGCTATACTTGCTGTTCTTTTAGAAGGTTGTAGGGATATCTGTTATGACCCAAATTCTAAATATACTCTCATGTAAAGATTCTACCACCCAGGCCTAGTTTGATATCACATTATTATGCTTACTCCCAGTGTTGTTTTGACTTTGCAGATCCTGGTGCTGGAGCTGAATGACGAGGCAGTGGAGCAGACCGTGGAAGCTAAAGTTGTGGACTTGCTGCAAGGCCAAGAGGGATTTCGCTGGAAGGTAAAGAACAGAGCTGATTATTGAGACCACGGCCTTGTTACAGGAAATGGGTTTAGCTAACAACTCTGAGTTTGTTAACCCTGAGATGAGGGAAAGTCTGGGTTCCAGAAAGAGATTTAACTTGAACTCTGAGACAGTTACTAGGCTACCAGACTCTATGAACTTAACCTGCTCGCTGGCAGGTTTTTTTCAACAAACTCTGACTCCTCCCCTCCTGCTGCACCTGAACCAGCTCTCAGTTTCATTTCCTCATTCATAAGGTTGCTATCAAAGCACTTAGTGGACTGAATTAGTTTGCAGAAGTTGACATTTTTTGCAAACACTGAAGTCCCAGTTAGAACAGCAGTGCCCAAAACTGCAATTTCTCTAGGTGCCAGTCTATATAGACTCCCATATTGAAATGCCCAACTAAAAGGCATTAAAAAAAATTTCTTTTATAAAAAACTGCGTGCCAGTGTGTTGCACCTGTACAATTAATGAATGCAACTTGGTAACCAAGATTGGTAGCATTAGTTAATAATTTAGTAATCCACCCTCTCATCCAAATTTGGTCACTTCTGACTCAAAAAAAAACTAAAGTGGCGGCAGCCAAAATTCTGAAGTCAATGGTTAAAACAAGCATGGACATGCAAACAGGTCATCCACAGGAGAAAAAAAAAATGCCAAAAAACAAAGTGTATGCAATATCCTTTTGAATACAATATAACAGGAATTTCCCCAAGAGAAGGTACAAGTTAGGGCTTTATCACAGAAAAAAAACCCAAAACAAACAAACAAAAAAAAATCTAACTGTACCAGTCCAGTCTGTGAAGTATCGTTCTCATTTTCTGGAATTAGTGCTAAGATGGGGTTTTCAGATTTACACACTGGTGGGTTATTTGAAAAAGATTTAAATGCTGCATTAGTCTGCATAGACCTGCATTTACAAAAATAACTAGCTTGCTGTGAACGTGCTCTGAGAAGCAGATGCAATCACAATTATCATTCCCAGAAAGCTGTCATATATTATAGCACAAATACTTCCCCTTTTATAACCTCTGTGTTATATTTGTTACACTATCAAGCTATGTTGCAGCATTTTGATAGTCTCCTTCTCCCATAGGGCCACACTCAGCTGGATGTTCGTGAGGAGCCAGTGATGTTTCCTCCAGGCTTCCAGCCCTTTGCTCTTGTCCAGTGCCAGCCCCCTGCTGTAGTCACTGCCCTCGCGCTGCACTCAGAGTGGAAGCTGGTAGCCTTTGGCACCAGCCATGGCTTTGGGTTATATGACTACCAACAGAAGAACAATGTTCTGATCAAGTAAGGAGAGGCACTAAGAAAGACACTAAAGATGTATCTGTACTACATTTATACCTTCCAGGAAATCTCTGCTTTAAGTTGTAGTTGATGTATTGTTTTCCTTTTATAGCCATCAGTTTTGTTTTCTTGGTTGGCTGTTGCAGTTCTAAGCCTTCTAATCTTGATGAGTGTACTAAGAAGCAAGTTTGACATAGCCAGACTTTGTGGCTTGCAAAACCTAAAACCGACAGTCAGAAATGGTGGTTATCACAACAGTGGTTATATACGTTCTTTAACTCAAGCATTTTGCTTCAGGCTCTGAGAGTGCTCACATAAAAGGTGCATTCAACGTTTTTGTTGTTTTTGTTTTTGTTGTTTTGATGGAATGATTGAGTACTACCTAATTCATTCAGAGCAACAACATTGGACAGTTATGAGAGAGAAACTATGTCTTTAGGAAAACATAGTCCCTCAGCAGAGAATCTGTATCGTACATGTTGTCAGGAAAATATGGCACAATTTTGAACCCGAGCTCTTAACGCAACCTGTCCCTGACCAGGTTATGTATTCAGCATAAGTTACCATGGTGATCAAGCCAAAGAAAAAAAGGCATGTAAAAAAAGTCTGGCTTTAGACCTAACATACCTCACTAACCCATTAGTATTGTTTTGTAGTTCACCCTGTACTCTGAAATACAGTCATTGACTCAACATTGTTGTCTCTTTGTTACATATTAGGAGTGAGCAAAATATTTGTGTAGCTGTCTCTTTATATGTGGGTATATGCTAATTTAGTGTTTTTTAAATGTTAGGTGCACACTAAACCCCAGTGACCAGCTGGCCATGGAGGGTCCTCTATCCAGAGTGAAGAGCATAAAGAAATCCCTGCGACAGTCCTTCAGGAGAATCAGACGCAGCAGAGTCTCTCTAAGAAAACATCATGTTAACAATGCTGCCAAGGTAGGATCACAAAAAGGGTTCTGCTACCTTCTCCGTGTTTCTCCATTGTCACATTTTTTGTATACTCTTCTCTCCCTGAGCAGCTCCAAGAGGCGAATGCTCGTCTGGAGGCGGAACTGGCAGACATGGAGCTGGCTCCTATCCAGAGGAAAATTGAGGCTCGCTCCTCAGACGACTCCTTCACCGGCCTAGTACGGACACTCTACTTTGCAGACACCTTCCTCTCTGACAGTGAGTTTCCCCATGAACCATTTAACATGTGAACAACACTCACTATGGAAATGGATAGCAGGCAGAGCATTTGATGGTTGCCATTTCCTTACATGTCTCCTTGTTTTCTTGTAGGTTCACATAACACACCCTCCCTATGGGCAGGGACCAATGGTGGCTGTGTGTTTGCCTACATGCTCCGCCTTCCTTCTATAGAGCACAGAGCAGACGAGCCCGTCACAGCACAGCCAGGTAAAAAAAAAAATAGGGTCTTTAGCATTGTTGTGGACTGATCTGTCAGCTTTTTCCTTCTCTTGTAAAGTTGTCTCTTCTCTGTGTTTGCATCCTTTATTTCCAGCCAAGGAGATACAGCTGATGCACCGTGCTCCTGTCGTTGGTATTGTGGTGCTGGATGGTCATGGAACTCCTCTCCCTGAGCCCCTGGAGGTGGCCCACGATCTGTCTCGCGCGCCTGACATGCAGGGCTCACACCACCTCCTGGTCACATCTGAGGAACAGTTTAAGGTCAGACTTCATGCACCAGGGTTCCAGAGGGTCATTAAGATGTCTTAAGAGGTCTGAAATTAAAATCAAGGAAAATAAGGTCTTAAAACATCTTTTATTTCCTGTAAATTTTTCTGAAGGTATTACATTTGCAGATGGTATTTTAAAAATTAGTAGACAAAATTATAGCCCTTAAGAATCATTTTTTAAATCTGTTTTTAAAGTTAATGTGGGTTCATGTCACTTGTTCAGGATCATTGTCTCTGTTTGTAAACATGTTTTATATGCTGTAAAGGTGGACAGTTTAACACGGGAAGATCTGCAGTTTTTGGCACTTCTTCTATTCCTTCATTTCTCAGATCTGGAGGATGCCATCTTTGTGGACATGGTCACAATACTGAATATTGGCATCTGCTACATGCAGCTTAATTACTGTAATTTATTGAGCTGCAGGACCTAAATATTTATTACTGTTTAAAAATTTGTAAACTTGATTCTGATAGATTGCACAGATGTCATGATTCCAAACTGAGTTGTGTTTTCTGTGTTCAGGTTTTCACCCTGCCAAAAGTGAGTGCTAAAATGAAGTTGAAGCTGACAGCCATGGATGGCTCCCGAGTGCGGAGGGTAGGCATGGCCTGGTTTAGCAGCATTCGAACAGAGGACTATGGCGAAAGTGGCTTGTTAGTCCTGACTAATCAGGGTGACGTCCACGTGGTATCACTGCCACATGTCAAGATGCAGGTGCAGTACCCCTGTATCCGTCGAGAGGACGTCAGTGGAATCGCTTCTTGTGTTTTCACCAAGCACGGCCAAGGTAGAGAAATGTCCGCAATACATTTGTACCTCTGTACTACTGGGACTCAAAGTGCATTCTCCTTAGAATATACCATCAAATACACAGGCCTAACTTTAGCTCTTACTCTAACCAAACTCCCTCTAGAAGCAAGTCTCACAAGTCATGTATGTCTCTGGTCTGTCCTAAAGTCTTTAGCTTCAAATAGCCATTTGAAGAGGTGGGGACCAGTCATAACCTCATGACTTTCCAATAATTTCCTCACACTCAAGATTTCCACAGAGGCATTATAAAGAAACATATGCCACTCAAAGAATCCTGAGTTAAAATCTGTTCAAAATTTTGTAACAGCATTGGGCGGTATAACTTCAAAAACAGCTTTTTAAAACCTCATTTTGAAGCAAAGCCAGCAAACTGATTTGACTGGTGATTTTATACATACAGTTTTTATATTCTAGTTGCTAATGAAATTAAAGTTAATTTAATACACAAGTTATATAACTAGAAGAACATTGTTCTTCTGTTGGTCAAAATAGCAGGTGTTTCAAGATGGCTGGTGACTGGCAAGACTTGATTTTAGAAGGACTTTGATTTCACTCCAAGAAAACATACACAAGTCTCTCATTTCATTG
Organism: Paratilapia polleni; assembly: GCA_015106735.1. Classification (NCBI taxonomy): domain Eukaryota; kingdom Metazoa; phylum Chordata; class Actinopteri; order Cichliformes; family Cichlidae; genus Paratilapia; species Paratilapia polleni. Next base: position 12,895 of record VUQI01011192.1, read on the forward strand.
TGGTAAACTGGCATTATGATTTGTATATTTTTCCATTTGCATTGGTACACGCTGACAGGCTTGGTGTGTTGATCTTGGAGTGGCTATATTATGGGTCATTCCGTGACAAATCTGTGAGTGCCTACCACATGACCCCTTCAGAATCAGTTGATATTTTTTGTACAATAACTTTTCTATGCTTAATGAAAGAATCCATTTACCTTCACAATATAAAAATGTTCTCAGTTCAAAGTAACTTTTTTCCCAGACTGGTTTGATTTGATGTGGAATGACCCTTATGCAGCTTCCATCCATGGTGTTCACAGTGACTGCTGCCATAGTCTGAAATGATTAAATTACTATTCTTGCTGTCTGTTGGCTGCAATACAATATTTTTAAACAAATAGAGTGTTCTTAAGTAAGCTTTTGTATTTTTCTTATTTTTCACAGAACAGTTATTTTGCTAGCATACCTATCTGCGTGCTCCAGTTATCTTTTTATTTCTCTTTTTTTCCCCCTCAATTGGGCCTCTTACAAAGCTCCTGTGTGCTGTTGTTCTCCCTCAGGCTTCTACCTGATCTCTCCATCTGAGTTTGAACGGTTCTCTTTGTCCACCCGCTGCATTGTGGAGCCTCGCTGTCTGGTGGAGGCGCCACTTCATTCGGGCTACTCCAACCAACACCAGTTACAACCCGATGGAGCTTCATCCACTCATAGGTACATACACTTGGGGTTTCCTTATTTTCATCTTATTACAGCGTAAGACTGTCAGGATATCAAAAAAGTGAGAATGTTCAGAAGTAAATTGAGCGCAGATGGTGACATAGGGATGAAAAAATAAAAATACGAAAATCAGTCATAAACACATCATTGTGGGCAACACGGGCAGTGATTGTTGGATCAAAAAGTTTGTTGTAAGGACAGTTTGAACCAGGTGGTTGGATGGTGGTGGTGGTGGTTAGAACAGCCATGTTAAATGAGAGTAAATACCACAATGTAATGTAATGCCAACAAAGTATAGTTAGTAAAGGACATTTAAAGATCCTAAAGACTTTGTTGTCCCTGGTAAAGCAAATGGTAAAGAATAATGAACACGTCAGTGATGTGCGCAAATTGAATACTGGATGTAGTATATCATAAAACCAAAAGAGCACCAAGCTGCAGAGCCACAGACTGCAGACATGCCTCTGAGTGGAGGACCAGGGCATAATACCATTTTTTTTTTTTTTTTAAATAAGCAGCTAGCAGCAGCTCAGAGCACAGACAACAAATCGGTAATTAAATTTAAAAAATAAATCCTCCACACTTTCTCCATCTCTGGTGTGTCTCTCGACAGTATAGCAAGTATAACAACAGCTTAACTGCACTGTGTTGTATTAACTGTGGTGTCAACATCAGATCTAAAAGAAATAATATTGCACTAATGTGGTGGGTTCTGTGGATCCACCACCTGTGGGAGAGTCCGTAGGGGTCCAATGCTATGTGGATCAGGTGTCGATCAAAGTCCGATCCCCGGTTACTGAGACTGGCTATTGGGATGTGGAACGTCACCTCTCTGGTGAGGAAGGAGCCTGAGCTAGTGCTTGAGGCTGAGAGATTCCAGCTAGATATAGTAGGGCTCACCTTAACGTACAGCTTGGGTTTGGGAATCAGTCCCTTGGAGAGGGATCGGCAGATCTGTTGCCCCTGGTGAGAGGCAGCGAGCAGGGGTGGGTATACTTGTATGCTCCTGGTTCATCACCTGTACATTGGATTTTTTCTTAGTGGACGAGAGGGTTGCTTCCCTGCGTCTTCAGATCAGGGAATGGGGTCCTATCTGTTGTCTGCGCTTGTGCTCGGAACAACAGTTCAGAGTACCCAGCCTTTTTGCAGCCCCTGAGTGGGGTGCCCCACCTGGGGACTCCATTGGCCTACTGGGGAACTTCAATGCTCACGTTGGCAATGTCTGTGTGACCTGAAGGGGTCAGTAATGAATACAATGTTCGAACATAAGGGTACCCAAAAGTGCATTTGGCACCAGGGCACCCTAGACCGCTGGTTGATGATCAATTTGGTAATCATATTGTCAGATCTGTGGCTGTATGTTCTGGACACTCGGTTGAATAGAAGAGCAAAGCTGTCATCTCATCACCACCTGGTGGTGAGTTGGATTAGGTGGCAGAGGAGGATGCTGGACAAGCTTGGCCTACCCAAACATATAGTGACGGTGTGCTGGGAGCATCTGGCAGAGGCCATGATTCGTGAGATCTTCTGCTCTTGCGGGACTCCGGAGGCAGCTGACAGGTACTGAGGTCACTAAGGTAGTTAAGGTAGTTAAACAATTCCTTGGTGGCGGTCCCCTGGGGTGGATGAGCCTGAGTTTCTCAAGACTCTGGTTGTTGTGGGGCTTTCTTGGCTGACGCGCCTCTGCAACATTGCATGGAAGTTGGGGACAGTGTCTCTGGATTGGCAGACTGGGGTGGTGGTACCTGTCTTCATGAAGGGGGACTGGAAAGTGTGCTCCAGCTTCTTAGTAGGAGCACAGCCTCCCTGGGAAGGTTTATGCCAGGGTACTGGAGAGGAGAGTCCGCTCGTTAGTCAAACTTTGGATTGAGGAGGATCAGTAGGGTTTTCATCCTGGTCGTGGAACACTGGACCAGCTCTTTATCCTCTCGAGGATATTCGAGGGTGCATGTGAGTTTGCATTATCAGTCTACATGTGTTTTGTGGACTTGCAGAAGGCATTCAACTGTGTCCGCTTTGGGTGTTGTCTCTGTGGGGGTGCGTTGGGAGTACTGGGTACTGGCCCTGTTGCTACAGGGTATCCGGTCCCTGAACAACCATTACGAGAGCTTGGTCCACATTGCAGCAATAAGTCAGACTCATTCCCGGTGGGTGGTGGGCTTTTTTTCACCAATTCTGTTCATAAATTTTATGGACATAATTTCTAAGTTGGTTTGCAGCCACGTGTGAAGTGGCTGGGATGAGAATTAGTACCTGAGAGTCTGAGTCCATGGTTCTCAGTTGGAAAAGGGTGGAGTGTCCACTCCAGGTCGGGAATGACTTGCTGCCCCAAGTATCTCGGGTTCTTGTTCACAAGTGAGAGGATAGTGGAGTGGGAGATTAACAGATGGATTAGTGTAGCTTCTTCAGTGATGTGGACACTATACCAGTCTATTGTGATGAAAAGAGAGCTGAGCATGAAAGCTGTCGATTTAATGGTCAGCCTACATTCCTACCCTCACCTATGGTGGTGAGCTGAGGGTAGTGACCAAAAGAATTGGATTACAGATGCAAGCAGCGGAAAAGAGTTTCCTCTGAAAGGTGGCTATGCTCAGCCTTAGAGATGGGGTGAGGAACTCGGTCATCTAGGAGAGGTGCAGAGTAGAGCTGCTGCTACTCCACATCGAAAGGAGCCAGTTGAGGTGGTTTGGACATCTGAACAGGGTGCTGGAGAGATTGTATCTCTCGCCTGACTTGGGAATGTCCTGGTTGAGACACGTGAAAAACTGTCAGATTTTTATGAAATATGACATTTTTAAACTTAGATTTGGCTGATTTTCCTGATGGAAAATCGCACACAGTGATTTCAGAGGCTACAAATGCCATTTATTTATCCGTGGAGACTGCTTGTCGGTAGCCAGTCTTTTCTCATCCAGAAGCACATAGCTGGAATACTAAACCCACAGAACTAAAGAACATAACGTCTCTTGCCTCCTCCTCCAAACGTATAAACTAGTGGTTCCTTCATAATCAGATATGCTGTCCAATCTGAAGTAGTGTCTGTGGTTATGATCTTTGTAAGTGGACTTTAATGTTTGTTTAATATGTTATATGACTCTGTCATTATTTTATTATATGTCTTTCTGGCTTTCATTCTTGCTTGCATGTTTTTGTGTCTTTGGTTTTCTCTTAATGTTTACAAAAGGCATCAAGCTACCAAGGACTGCAGATTAAAATTAGCAAGTATGGCTATATCTGGAAAATTTAAATGATGGACCCAAATCCTCATGGTACTTCCAGTGCATTGTCCCTTTTTAACTAAAAAAATTTTTAATGTGATGTTAATTTTACATGTTTTCAATATTACAGTCATTGTCAGTACAGTGTGACACCCTTATTGTAGAATGGGTTTTCATGACTTTTTTTGTCTTCTTTGTCCTTTTAGAGCCAAGCATGACAGTGGGGATGCAGGTAAAATGATTTTTTTAAAAAAGCAAACCCAAACAAAACAGCATTGTACCTAAATGTGCATGTGCCACTGGCTGCAGTAACACTACATATTCAGATGTAGTGTTCTGTGATGTTGTTTAACTCTGTGCTTGTGTCTAATGTGCTGTCTGTTTTTACACACACCTTGTTTGTGGCTGACGTGTCATCTGACTGCTGCCTGTGTGTTCCAGAAAATGCAGCTAGACATGTTATGGAGCATGCTTTGCTGAATGATGAGAGTGAGTACTCAAGATACAAAGGCAGGAGAGAAAGGGCCAAAACATATGCCTGAAAAGTCAAACAGGAGGTCCATCAGAGACTGTATTTTGTCTAATGAAATCTGGCTTCAGTTGTAATTGCATTATGGACTGCCTTTCTTAACTGGTATGCCAGCTTTCTGCTCCCATTGTCATCAGACACACCCACATTAGACAGCTGGGAACCAAACATAATCCATTGCATGATTAGTACAACTTCTTTTCTTCCCAGCAAGCTGTCTTGTGACTGAGCTAATGTCATGAAGTAAAGTATATTGTTGTTGCAAACCATAGTCAATTACAATTACTTTTTGTCTTTCAGAAGTACTTCAGGAGATCCAGAAGTCATTAGAAGGAGATCAAATGTAAGTATCATCAGTACATCGTGACAACAACAACAACATTCTTTTTAGTTTCTTCAAAAATTAAAGAGGGCATGGACTTTTGTTTCTGGGTCAATAAAAAGTTAAAAATGTTAGTCTCAACCTAACTATTTTTAGATTGTTGGTAAATTTACTTGCTTACAACTTATGTATACAAATGTAGGGGTTTACTTACATAGTTGCCTCCATATTTTGAAAAAATGTATTAACCTTTGAATGTATTCATTTATACTTCTGTATAAATGAATACTTCTGAACTTACCTACTTACTTACAAGTTTATGAACTTACTTACTTGAACTTGCTGAAAAGGTACTTGCATATTTACTTAGATTTTTTACTAACTTTACAGACTCTGAATGAATTTAGGGACACACTTGGGAAGTATGTAACAAAATATGTACTCGGTTAAAGGTTTGCTTATTAATTAACATATGAGTAATCTGAGGGTCTCATGACAGTAATATTTTAGAAGTTATTCTAGTGTACCATGAGTAAAACTAGAGCAAAAATGTTTGTTAGACTTTGAGGTGTTTTTAATACAAGTACTAAGTGTTAAAAATTCAAATTTTAAGTAAATTTAAAATTTCTCTAAACATGTTTTTCGCCTCTTGTAGCTCAGTGGTGCATTGGGGTCTTCGACATTATCTGAAGTTGAATTCAAGTTAAATAGTGACACTAAATAAAACTACCTTTTTCAGATACTGAGTTACATTCATCTTTTTAAAAATAAATGAATTTTGCAATTGTTTGTAATTTTGCTTTTGTATCAGTCTTTTTTTTTTTTTTTTTTTTATAAATTAAATTTAATTTAAAAATTTTTTTTTTTTTTTTT
>VUQI01011206.1:3817-39123 GCA_015106735.1 Paratilapia polleni
GTTGGTGGGTGGTGGGGGGGGGGGGGGGGGGTGTATTGTTTTGTTTTTCATTGAATTAGCCAGCTAGGAAGGTCTATTTTTAGTTATTTCTTAAATATGAAGCTAGTTGGCTTAGAACAAACACAGGAAAATGGCCAGCCTAAACTGTTCAACATAGCAAAATAAAATATTTCTTACTTAAATTAATAGTTTAGAATTTGGGAAAATATATATTTTTTTAAATGTAGAGTTAGCAAGAGAGGAAGATTATATATATATCTTTTAATATTTAGTTTAATTAATTAATTTTTAATTAAGATTTAAGTAAGATGAGAGGATTAGGTTTTATAAAGCTAATGTTAGCAGCTAATTATCTTAATACAAATTATATAATTGTCGATTATAGCAAATCTGAAAAATTGGTTAGCTTAACTCTGATTAATTGTCCAATATAAAATTTAACTACCAGCATTTTTTATTTGAATTAATAGTTTATTAAATAATTTATAATTGTATTAATGGAGTATTGGCAAGATAAGCGGATTTACTTTTAACCCTCTGTTAAATATAAAGGTAATATTAGCAGCTAGTTAGCTTAGCTCAGTAAGATTAATAACTTAAAGATACTATTAATCCAGCTCTGACCAATATCTTAGAAATTACTAGCTTTACTTAATTAGTTAAACCAAGTCTGAATTTAACATATCAAAATGTGGATGAGGCAGAAAGCAGCTTTATTTTAACCGATTATTTCAGTTATTATAACCGCTACAGGACAGAAAAATACTAAAACCATTTGTTCCCATTGGGGTCATCATCCCATCAGGTGATATTGTCCATCTTGCAAGATAAAGACTTGGGTTTACAGGACTTTAGGGGCTCCTCTACTGTAGATATTCAATGATTAAAATAAACTTTTTAGAATTTTTGCACTGTGACTAGAGACATCTGGAGACAGCCCACAAATGAGCAAAATTATTTTATTCTTTTTTTTCTCCTTACAAAAACATTTTCAGGGAGAGTTTCAAAATGAAGCATTTTAATCTGGAACATAGAGTAGCAGCAGCCATTTCAAAGATATTTTACAAATATCAAAGAAACAATGACTGGAGGGCCAGAGTGCAGAGTTCCCTCCTGTAGCGACAGAAGCCAAACATACAGCTGCAGGTGACCGGTGTTTGGATGAAGATGGCGTTTATTACAACACCCCCTCCCCGAGCTTTTAAATGTTAGGAATTGTCTGTCTGCGTAGATTTCTGGCCATGCACGGGCCTGACCACTTCTTTAAACCATCAGTAGCCTTTGTGCTGGGGCACGAAAGTACTGGAGGCTCAAAGTGGAGTGAAACTCTTTGAAAACTGGGGTTGCACTAAATTCAGCGGCAGCTCAAATTTCATATTTTGCAAAATGAGGTCCTGATGGAAACTAAAAAGCTCCCTCCAACAGAAAGGTGTGGGCATTTTCCTTTAGCTGTGGTTGATGGCAGAACACTCAGAGAGCTACTTCTCCTTCCTTGAAAGCTGTGCATGGTAAGTAGAAGATCGTAGCATTTGGCATCCTTCACTGCAGCTCTGAGTTCTCCAACAGGGTACTGTGTGGTAGTGAGGGGGGGTCTGGTGGTGCTGAAAGGTGGGGTAGGGGTGTCAGTAGTCGTCGCCCCGGCTCACCACCTCCTTGCAGGTGGGCCTGAGCAGGATGGTGTGCTCGAACTGAGCGGTGTAGCAGCCCTTGGTGTCGCAGAGCGGAGGGTAGGGGTCCACGATGCCCAGGTCGCACAGGTTCTTCAGGGCCATCAGGTATTTGCTCTCGCCCAGGCGGTCCAGCCAGCGCCGGCAGAACGCCAACGTGCCGAAATTCTCATTGATCACGTTCAGCAAGTGCTTCGCTCTCGGCAGCCTGGAGAAGACGGAAAGAAAAGTGACGCCACATTTAAGACAAATCCACCTTGTTTTTGTCCACGGTGAGTCTAGAGACCCACAAAATACGTGAAAAGACCATCGATACACAGCTTCTTCTGGGGAGACATTCACTCATGCAAAGGTATCTTTAAATTAAATTTTAGTACTTTAGATATTCAGTCTGTTGTGATATAAACCAAGAAAAAAAACAAACAAATCCTCACATTTGAGATTTAGACTGAAACCATCAGTTATTACAATTACGGCTAATTCTCATCTAAAAGTTGGTTTCAGTGCTGAAACAGTGACCTAAAGACCGACTCTCACCTGATGGGGACGTGGCCGACGTCAAAGTTTTTCATATAGTGAGAGCATTCCATGTCGTCGTGGACCACGCCTTTACCTGTGCTGCCAAACGTCTCGATGGCATAAACTTCGCCCTCCTGCAGAGTAAGAGTAAGAGAAAAAATAAAATCATCGCCGTTACTTTAAGTTATTCCTAAGGGGATCTTCATCTTATTTTTTAAGTGTTTAACTTATAATCTGCAGGGTTTTTTTTTTTTTGTTTTTTGGTGAAATTATTCTTGTTCTTTATGTCATAGAACAAGAACTTCACTTGCTTTAGCTGAAAGTATCGTGTGCAGTGACTTAACTGTGATACCGTTGAGTCAAAGTGTAAGAAAACCAGGAAGTACTGATGTGAAAGACGGACTCACCTCCATCCTCGTTGCTTCTCCTCCTTTAACGATGGGCACCGTCTTTCCAGCGTGTATCCTGTACTGACCGATTGAATGACCGTTAAGGTTTCGGATTGGCTTCACTGCAACACAAGAAAAAATAAACACTTTATACATATATAATAGTTTATGAATAGTTTGTGAATTACATTAAAATTGTCAAGCAAAGCACTTCATATAAGGCAGTTTCATCACTTGGCTGTATGTCTGTTTATGTCTCCACAATGTTTAGCACCAACAGAGGAATCATGCATTTCACTGGTGGAAGTTCTGAGTCACAGCACTTTTCAAGGACAAATTGTGAAAGAAAACTAAAAATGTTACTTAATATGCTTTAAAAAACAAAGCATATACCTTCACTGTGCAGCATTACAGATTTCCTGCCACTAGGCAGGTCGAATGCATGTTGTTAGTAAAGTTTGACTCCATTTATTTTGGAAGCCCAAATCTGCCAAATTTAAAGCAGTTTGTTTTCATACAGACAGCTTTTACTTTATTTTTTATTTTGCAGCTTTGTTGCTGTGGAAAACAAACCGGGGGGGGGGACAGGAGGAGCTGAAATGATCACTTTTCTTCACCTTTCTTCCAGTTTTTCATTGTGAATACACCAATGAGCACTGCTATTATTTAGTTTTGTGTTTTTTTGAGGTTTATCGTCTCGGTCGCTTGGCGCCTCTTTGTGCTCGTTGTGCTTTTAAGAGAGGAGAGGCTGCAGCTCCACCATAAACTGGTAATCAGCAAATATTTGAAGCTTTGCATGTCAGGGGGTGGACTTTATACATGCTATGTTTAAGATAACAGCAGAGCTATGATTTTACTATATTTAAAAGTAAAATGATCACTAACAGAGAAAGTTAGAAGCAACAAAATGTTTTATTTTTTTTCCCAAGGTCGCGTCACTCTGAGTGAAAATCTTTCTGGTGAGGAAGACCTCAGATCCCAAACCAATACTGTCACTAGGTGATTTTCTTTTGTAAAAAAGTTGGTAAATCAAAGCAAAGCTGTGACATTATATTAAAAAATATCCAAACTCTGAAATATATACAGGTATTATACAGATTTTTACTTGTTTCTTTGTCAAAACACCAAAAGAAGACACAAATGTTTAAATAGAAGTTGTGGGTGCTTGTGTGGGCAGGTTTTCCTGCACTATATAAACTACTGTTTTCTGTATCCTGTAATGACAGGGTGAACTTACCTTGGTATGTTTTGCCATCAAGCTCGACCTCGTAGGACTCCATCACCTCTTGGATTGCCTCTCCAACATCACACAGACGCACATCAATGCCGGCGTTCTTTAAAGAAGCGCAAACAGGACAGCTTCAGCTACGGGCTCAGCACACATCAAACTAATGAGGCGTCTGTTTTGAGTCTTACTTTGATTCCTGTATTGGTGGCGTCTCTCACGGCCTCCAGCAGCTTGTCGTACTTTGGGTTAAATGTGACGGTGAAGGCACAGTCAATGATTCGCCCTGCAGACAGACACCAGGAGAAAGGAGGACACCGTTTACGATCTAGTGGCTGACTCATTTTAAGCGAATCTTTTTTTAAACACGAGCAGAAGAAGCAGAACTGTGGGCCCTCAACGCATCGCTTTTCATTCGGTGGGTACCGTTGATGTGAGTGCCAAAGTCAATCTTGCAGACATCGTCGTACTGCAGGACGGTGGTGTCTCCGGCGTTGGGAGTGTAGTGGGCAGCGCAGTGGTTCAGGGAGCAGCCGGTGGGGAAGGCCAGGCCGGCGTTCAGCCCGTTCTCCTTTATCAGCTTACGAGAACAGTCCTCCAACCGCTCGCTAAACAAAATGAGGGGAGTAAACAGGAAATTAAAAACTATGCAGCAAAGGAAATGAGTTTAGAGGCCTTAATATTCCCGTTGTTCTGGGGCACACGAATGTTTTCAGGGCACAACATTTCCAAACCAGGTGGAGAGGTGGAGCATGGGAATAGAAAAAAACCTGTTTAATTCTGATACAGATCTTGACTGCTTTCTTTAAAACATTAAAGTGTGTACTTGGTTGCTCCGTCCACATGCACTTGATTTATGACTCGAGGCGTTTTGATATAAAGAATGATCCGGTCCAAACAGGAAGTGACCACTCCCTTTAACTCTGCCCTCGCAGTTTGAATCTTCTGATCTAATTTCAAATAGCCACATCTACAAATAATGATCAAAGCAGATGATAAACGCAGCCTCACCAGATTTCGATCATGGTCATGCCGGGTTTCAGGAAGCTGCGGACGTGCTTGCGGACCTGTCTGTGGGCCTCGGCCGCCTGCCTGAAGTCGTTCCACATCTCCTCGTTAGCTTTATCCAGCACCCGCTTCTCCTCGTTGGTCATGCGTCCCACCGCACTGCGACTGGGAGACGAAAAACAACACCACCACCACACTTTTTCATTACGGGCCTCAAGACAAGAGTTTAACATGCTCAAGCTGCAGGCTGCACGTGGTTTTACAATAACGACTCAACATCCCGCCACTGATCACCTGACCAGAGTCAACGAGGTCATCTCTGTCTTCAGCATTTAAAAACACTTCAATATTTTAACCCATTCACACAATTTTGGCACATAAAATTTAGATTTAACCGCAGTTTTTAAAGCTAATGAAACCATCTGGAAGATGAGAATATAAAGACCACATTCTACATAAAAACAACATTTCACTGCTGTGACTAAGCGAGCACTTTTTCAAATCAGAAGTTAAAAAGTCCTTCACAGAAAGAGAAAATACAAATACTGCACGGTCTGGTCCACAGCTTGCTGGAGGAGCCTCACATGTAAATCTCTGATATAAATCAGCCAGAAAACACGGGGAAGAAAAGGGAAGGCAATGTTGATCTGGGTAGAAGTCAAAGTCAAGGTAGATTAGACGACTGGTTTGGCAGGTATGTCAATGCTGGGCAGTAAACCTGTTATATTTCAGACATGATACTGGTGCACACCTGAAACACCCGCTGTGGCTTTTCAAAGGGTTTCAATATATTTTTCCCTGCAAAGAGAGCTGTGGAGTGTACTAAAGAAATGTTTGTTATATGCTAATTATTATTACTACTGTTGTTACTATTGTTAGTATTGTTACTGTAAATATGCTTTATTGTTTTAAAGGGTGTTTAATTTTGTACATTTTCATGTGTCAGGTTTAAAGGTTTTACAGCTGATTGCTGGGTCATGTGGGACCTCGCTCTCCCCAGTCACCTCCTCCAGCTCTTCTGGAGGGGAGGGCACCGAGGTGTTCCCAAGCCAGCTGAGATATGTAATCTCTTAGTTGTGTCCTGGGTCTGCCCCATGACCTCCTTCCAAATGGACATGCCCACAACACCTCACCCAGGAGGCATCTTAGTCAGATGTGTGAATCACTACAACTGGCTCCTTTCGATGTGGAGGAGTAGCAGCTCTACTCTGAGCCCCTCGTCCTATCTCTAAGGGAGAGCCCAGACACCCATCAGAGGAACCACAGCTCGTGGACACAGGTGAGGGCAGGAACATAGATCAACCAGTAAATCGACAGCTTCACCTTCACCTTCAGCTCTCTCTTCACCACAACAGTCCCATATGGCATCCCAATCCATCTGTAAATCTCCTGCTCCCTTCCTTTCTCCCTCACGTTTGAACCAGAGGTGACACTCCACCCTTTTCCGGCTGATGAAGGTGCTGATTTTCATTCCCATCACTTCCCACTCGGCTGCAAACTATGATTTCCTTCCTTTCAAAATAAAGAGTTACATACTTATATGCAATAAAATATATAAGAAAATAAGACAAAGGTTAGCTTTTCCTTTAGTGATTTATTTTTTACGTTACATTTTCTATATTTTATTAATCAAACTTCCAATTAAGGGTCGACTCTATAAAGGTTTTATTAAGAGAGCCTAAAAGCACATTATGTATTGTTTTAGTTGAGTGATTTATTTAATTTTTGTTTTATTTCATTTTTATATTTTTCATCTGTTTTATTATATTTTATTTCCTCCTGACAGATAAATGAGCCACTGTAAACCTACATAAAGGCCTGCTTATGCAGAGATTATATTAACAGTTATATTTTATAACGCACATCTCTTCATGAATGCATTTTAAAAGCTAAAAAAGTTATTTAAAAGAGACAATACTAAACAGAAAAGCAAAATGAAGTGTAAAACTAACAAAATAACATGTACAAAAAGAAAGGCCAGAGGGCTTTAAGGTTTCTGTAGACGATAAAAGCTGAATCACAAAGCAGCCCAAACTGTGTTAGAGGTGTAGGTGTGCGCTCTTCTTACCCATCCTGAACGATGGGGTATTCACACTCCTGTCCAAAGGGGAACACTCCATTTGGGTACAGCTCACAGATGGGTACAGATGGAGGATCAGTCTGACATTTGGCTGAAAAAACACAACAAAAACTCACCAACAGATGTCTCACAGAGAGGCCCAGCTCTACTATAAAATACACTCAGGCCTCCACTCCCTCGAGTCTACTTTTCTACCAAAATAACATCAACTCACGTCCTTTCTTCTTCTTTTTCTTCTTCTTCTTTTTCCCTGCTGAGTTCTCTCCATCGTCTCCGTCTGTGTCAGTGAAAACAATGTTTACATTAATGTTTACATGTGATCTGTCCACGCTGTCGCAGGTAAGTGCTGATATGCGAGTTCAATCACCTTCCTCGCCCTCCTCTTCCTTCTCTTTGTCCTCTATCGCCTGCTTCTCCAGCTGTTTGGTCACCTCGGCCACTCCATCTGCCTCCGCCTCTGCCTCCACACCTGCAGCGAGAAAACGATCATCATCAACAACAAGTAAACATACGCACACTAATCAGAATACAACAGGAGCTGAAAAAGGTATCATCGTTCATTAAAAATAAATATTTTGGAAAAACAAAACAAAAACATATCCAATGCTTTGATGGAGGAGCAGTATTACGGTCAAAAACTACACAGGATGACATTAACGCTGCAGGGTCTAAGTCACTTTTTCCTGTTCTTGGTTCGCCTGGTGTCCTTGTTTAAAAATGCTTGTGGAAACTCAGGCCAATAATACACAAACTAGTAATATACATCATTTGTTTCAGGACAACTTACACTATCAGAATGTGTGTGCTGCAGTCATTCACATGAATGGATAAAAGCTTATATGTCTAGAAATCCAAAATAAAATAATAAAATAGAAATTAAAGTACAATTTCACAGCAAAAGTCCCATTTTTTTCAGCAAAACACAATCTGTAATGAGACAGAGGGCCTCTTCACACTCCTTAAGACCTTCAGGTGTACACTGAATCATCTGACCAACACACACCTGAGCTCTCAGCTTATCCAGGAAGGTCCTGGGTTAATCCTGCTTGGACAACTTGTTCTCTGTCTGATCTGAATAAAGCCCTACAAGACTTAATTTTCATTTATTTTTTATGTAGAGAGGTGAACCGCTTGCTTGACAGCACCTCAGATCGTTTTTTGTGTTTTTATGTGGATGGAGATATTTTTCAAAACAAATGCAGAAAAATCCTTGTAGACTTGTTTTGCTTAATTTCTGCTGCAGGTGCTTTCAAAGTGGGCGGGGCTCAATCAGCTCCACCAACAAACACAGACAAATGACCAAAGGGGTTCAACTATAAACAAAGTTCAACACAGCCAGGCTTTCTTTGCGTTAGCTGGCTCGACAAAACCCCAGTTGAAGATAACGGGGATCACGACGGTGGTTATCAACTTCCTCTGTTAAACCAGGCTCTCTGCTTCAGGCTCTGTGCCTGAAAAAGGGGTGTTTCTGGGGTCATGTGACTCTTCTTCACAAAAAATGATCCCCGTGAGTGCCGCCTACTCCAATCAGAGACATTATCAGATGACGATGATAAAATGGTGATAAAAATCTATAAAGAACATAAAAATAAAGCAGTAAAGTCACTCTCAGTGCTGCTGTTTATTTCTAAGGTGACGGCTGCACATTCAAGTCTGAAACTTTAAACTGGATCCATTTAAACATTAAAGGTTACTCTCCCACAGCCTAATAAAGGAGACGTGGAAATCTCTTTAGTTATCAAAGTGAAATTAATTTTGGTTGAACAGGTATTCTTAGTGTGTCTGCTCTAGTAGCTGCAGTTCCAGCAGTGTAAAAGAGCACATGCACATTCCAGTGACAATGTGATCCTTCATTCAGTCGTTTTAGTAAGGTATGGCTTAACAACTTGCACATATAAAACGTATTTGCCCAGCAGAGAATCTACAGCACACTTAAAACATGCTGTAAATAAAAGAATCAGTGGCACTTCCAGACGATTTTGAACCAAAACTCTGAACATAACCTGCTCCCGTCCAGGTTATGTGTTCAGCATCAGTTACCATGGTGATTTAGCCAGGTAAAGAGAGCGCCACCTTTGTGACACAGAAAACTCTGACTTTAAGCTCGACATAGCTCGCTAAGCCACTAATCTTGCGTTGTGGTACATCCCTCTGCTGAGGTAAAGATGAAGTGTTAATCCATGATTTTACATAGCTGCAGACACCACAGATGAGCGGCCATTTGTGTTACACTTCCACGAAGCCCACTCTGGTAGCTGAGTCACAAATGCACGCAGACGTCCACACACCACCTTTTACACTAATGAGCCTGATGCTGACTTTGTTTAAACACAGTAACAGTTTAATTGTTGTTAACAGCACCTAATGGTAGATTATTGACTGTTTTGGTTGTGTGGTTTTGTTTTATTTTCGTTTCATTTCTATTTGCATGATGGCATTTAAAATGTTTTTTATGCATTTGCTTCTAAATAAGAATAACCCACTATAAACCCAGATATAAGGCCCACTCATGCAGAAATAATAACACCACCACTACCCACTACAACCTCAAATATTAACACAAAGCTAAATTATCACCTTTATAGGAAGTGACTTGCTGTTGTAAACCTGTTTTTGTATTATTCTGTAAGCTATTAACGATTTGACAGCAAGAAAAATGTTTATAACTGCAGGTAATTAAAGTTTTTATGTGGCTAATTTACAAAATAAACCCTCCTCTGTTCCTTCCTTACATAATAACTCTGTCAAAGGCAGAATTACGAAACAGGAAAACTTGGCTGCGGCTCAGTGGGGACAACAGTTCCTTGAAGGAGCGGGTTATATCCCCGTTTTCCTTGCTTTGTTGAACAGCCGCTTTAAATGTCACTTTTGCCGGGAGAGGCTCTGCTGAAAGCCCGGCGTGTTTGGCGAGGCCCGACAGGCGCAGCAGATGCACAATCCGCACCGATCTCCGCCCGCATGTCTGACGAGCAGGAGCTCGAGAAGTTAGAGCCGATCACACGCACTGCTTCCGGTGTGAATTTCAAAATAAAACACACCCAAACCCGTTCCCTCATCTGGAGAGAATTAAAGAGATGCCAACTAACGCTGTCTAAATAATACAGTTAACTCATCTATCTGGATACCCAAATGTCATATTATAAATCAAATAAGTCTTGAATCGGGCTTACACAAACCAGATTTTCTAAAAATTAAGCATAACTGCATCAAAAGTCCTGGAAGTTACCAGTTACAAATAACAAATATATATATTTTGCTTTTCTTTTTTTTAGAAAATCCAAGCCAAAAGTCTCTTTCTAGAAGTCCACTTATTACCTCACTTACATTTTTAAAATATAAATCCATGTAACAACCTCAAAAAAACTTAACCTAGCCAAAAGATCATCAGAATTTTTGTTTTCAGAATTATAAAAATTACATGTTCGGTTTTGTTTTGAAGGCACACGCTGTGATTTCCGGTTCGGTCGCGGCTAACCTGCTAACATTAGCGCCGTTAGCCTGTTAGCACGAAAGTGGCCGAGACAGGCTCACCTGTCGTCGCAGACTTGTTCTTCTTCTTCTTTTTCCTCTTCTTTTTCGCGGTCTCCTCCACCGGGTCGGCCTCCTCTCGGTCCTCCGCCTCACCGTTTAGCTCCCGGTCCTGGACTGGCTTCTGGTCAGCTACCCGCTCCGCTATCACGTCCGCCATGATCGCAGGCGCTGCTGGAAAAGGAAGCGCGAGGGATTGTGGGGGTCCTGTGTGTGGTGCTGCCTTCACGGACACGCGGAATTTCTGCGGTTACGAATATTGGTCTCATTTTGTCTTTTTTTTTTTTTAATCTATTCTCCCTCTGTAGTGTCTTCTTATTCTTATTAGTAGAAATAATTCTTTTAATATTTTATTTTTCCATCCTGCTGTGTAAAAATAAGTGAAGTGGGGCGGAGTTCTACTGAAATAATTTCACTCATTCTCTCAGTTTTTGTACACAATATTTAGTAATAAGTAATTTGTGAGGATTTGATTAGGCATACATTTATTTAAGGACACATATTATGTAAACACACGATAAACGGAAATAATGCAGGTTTTTAAAGAATATTTGGACCCAGGGACACTCTATAAGGTGCATTTTCCCTGTCATTTCAGTTTAAATAGTACTTTAATTGTAGTGGCGTGTGTATTAAGTGGTTAGAATTAACTGTTAAATGACCACAACCTAGCTGCCGTATTTTGTTTACAGTATTTGTTTAACAATTAACTTGTCTACATTTGCGCACTAATACAAAACGGAAGTCTTTTCTTCATAATCAGCACTAAATTAAACAGGAGCCCAAGTGAGCCCGGCTGTGTTGTGTTTTTAAGACTTTTTACAGCTGGAGTTATTAAAGAGTGGTCAGAAATCGGAGCTTAATAAGGAGCCCCTGAAGGGATCACAGAGTCAAAACGTGCCGAATCAGCTGAATCGGAGCTTTAACACTGAGAGGAGTCTACAGAGGAGGTGAGGTATAAAAAAAACGGATAATAAATTGGTTTATTACTATAAAGGTGAAGAGTTTTGTTTTTCTATACAAAAATGTTGAATATCTGAATTTAATGTTTGTTTTTTAGACCTTTAAATCCTGAAATATTGCCATAAGCTCTATAGGGGCAATCCCAGAATTCACCACAAGGTGGCAGTAACCACTACAGTAAACAACCTGATAAAAATAATGTAAATACTAAAGCTGTGACTCGCTTGCAGGATATGACTGGCCTAAATCCTAAACACTGGATGAATGTAACATCAAAATAAACCCTGTTGTCTTTTTTTAAATGCATAACCTCACACAGGATATATATTTTTTTATCCATTAACATGTCCCTGCAGCTGATATAATTTTGTACATTAAAGCAGTGGCATTTAAAACTTTCGTGTTCACCTGTATTCACATCTGCAGAAAACAGCCTTTTGCCAGCTGGAATACCATCATTTCCACTTATGACTGTACTGTCTGATAACTTTACACACAATCCAACCCAGTTCTTGCTGCCTCTGGTTCAGATCCTTCATAGCGGGCAGTGATTTTTGGTTTCCGTGTGAATCTTTAGCGCTTCAGACAACAAACGATGCACCTGGGCAGAAGTCTGCTGGCATCCTTTACATGGTTTTGTGTTTTCTCCACACAAAAAAATTTTACTTCTTCACCATCAATCAACCTTCGATATGTCAATCAGGGCATTTGATGTGTACTAATATAGTAAACTTAAATTGCATTCATAACTTTTTGTGCAATAGCAACTTTTGGGATAAAATTTATCTTATCTCATCCTCCCCCTGCTTAATTTAACAAAGTTTTATTTTGGTCTGAATAATGCAGATGGTATTGCTGTTTGTTGACTTTGTGCAGGCACCTCAGATATGGCTTCAGGATACAATGCATTCAGGCTGGCTATGTAGTGACTCAACAGACAAAAAAACACCAGGATCTCCTACTGTTTCAAACCATAATAAAATTGTAATAAACTAAGCAGAGGGGTCATTATTGCTTCCATAAAATTGAACTTTCAAGTCTTTTTTCAAGTCTCCAAGAAGTTTTTGAGATATCTGATTAATTCAGAAAAACAACAGATTTTTTTTTTGTCAAGTGACTGGGTTACACTTCTTCCCACCTAGTTTAGTTCAGTTTTAGATGACTAAAAATAACCTTAGCAGCTACTTTTGTCCACTGGAGGTCTGTGTGTTTGTCTCCAAAGACAGCAGGGACCTAATAGGGGCGCAGCAGCAGCTGTTGTGGGTCAGAAAAGAAAAAATCCCACCCGAAACATATCAAATAACCAACCAAACCTGTTCCTTAACCCCGCTGTGAAACACGAGCATGAAGACAGACTTCCAGGATGGCTCTTTATTTCACACTGGAAAATGCAGGAGGGGTCAGGGGGACAAGGCAGACACGGTGACAGGAGGGAGGTGGAGGTGGAAGCGGGGCCGACATCAGGGCCACCGGACACTTGAGGGAAAATATACCTTTTTTCCTTTATTACAAACTCGTAGAGGTGGATGTAAACCTCACAGCAGATCATTAAATTCACACATTTCAGCCTGAAAACTGACCTTTCCACTGAGCGTGCCCCTGTAAACACCGACGCTTTGGGGGGGTGGGAGGTATCATGAATAGTTCATTAAATGTCACTGGAAACAGGATTGTGGATGCACGTTCAGCTACACGTTACCTCCTCTGTGTCCCATCAGAGACACGGAGGGCCCCCCTCCCCCCGGACAAAAATAAAAACGCTGATTGTAAAAATAGCTTTTCACTTCCTCTTCCTGCAGAGCTGCCTCCCACACAAATCCTGCAAGAAATCAGCTGATTCAACCTTCAGCCCGACGGCGTGTGTTCAGACAGAAAATCTACTTCTGGACAGATTTCACTGCCAGAACATTTGTGTGTATTTAGCCCCCAAAAACATTAAGGCTCAGTTTCCCTGACATGGATTACAAACTTGTGGATTAATTCATGTCTGGGAAACTGACTGAAAGTGTAAAAACTGCAGTATTTGTACTCAAAAACTGCATTTAAATACAGTTTGGAGGTTTTCTTACACTGGTCACAGGTCTTCGTGTTGATTTTGGAGTTTGTATTCTTAGTCAGTAGATCTGAGTTTGGGTTTTACTGTTATTCTAGAGTTTGAAGTTTTGACTCCTGCTTTTGTCACACTGTCATTCTAGTCATTTCTGAACATTAGTTCTTGTTGTATGATTTGAGTTCTGGTCCCTGCTGAGTTTCTGTGGAGTTCTGGGTACTGTTCTAGTGTTAGTTTTGAATTTCTGGTTTGTATTACACCTCAGTTCCTATTTTGAAATTATTTCTTGCCTCAGTGTTCCTCTCTTGGTTTCATCTTTCTATGTTTTTGTCCTCCAGTGTTCCCTTGTCCCAGAGGGGTGTACTACAAAGCAAAATTAATGGGTTAGCCAGTTATCTTGAGCCTAAAGTCAGTGTTTTCAGGGTGACGAAGGTGGCTCTCTTTTAACCCAGCTAAATCACCATGGTAACTTATGCTGATCTCATAACCTGGGTTTCAGTTTAAAATCGGCTGGAAGTGCCACGTTTTCACCGACTCTTTTCTTTACAGCATGTTTGAGGTGTGATATAGATTCTCCGCTGTTAAGCGGTACCTCACTAACGCCACTGAATGAAGCCCAGCTGAAAAGTTACGGCAGCACAAATTGTGTGTCGCATTGCTACAGGAATCCGCATTGCTACAGAAATCTGCATGAGCTGGTGATGCAGAAAATGTTTTTATGCTTAACCGTAATGTGCTGCCAACAGAACAGATTAGAAAATCCATCGACCTGACAACATTCAAACTAAATTAATTTCACTTTGATCTGGCGACAAACTAAAGCGACTCCCACGTCTCCTTTATCAGGCTGTGGGTCAGTGTCAGACCTGAATACACTGAGCAACCTTTAATGTTTAAATGTACACAGTTTAAAGTTTCAGAGCTCTAATGTGCAGCTGTCATATTAGAAATAAACAGCAGCACAGAGAGCTGTAAGATATATTTGTTTTACCTCTCTCTGTGTTTGTGATTAACGATCATCTGAAGCTTTACTCTCTCGTCTTATTTGCAGCACTAGTGTTGTTGTTTTACTGTTATACATTTTTTAATAATCTTTAGAGCTCTGCATCACTGGTTCCTGTGACGATGACTCTGATTAGAGCAGGGGGTGCTCAACTGATCCATTTTGTGCGGAAGAGGAGCTAAATGACGCATCAAACACCTCTTTTACATGAGCACGCTCAGAGCTCGAAGCAGAAAACCTGAGTTAACAGAGAAGAGTTACCTCCGGCTGGAGTTTTAGGTTTTGTCAATCCAGCTAATGCAAATAAAGTCTGGCTATGTTGAACCTGCTTCGTAGCATAGCCCCGTTTTCATGTTTAATGTGAGTCTTCCTGTCTCCCTGCTTTACTTTGAAGGTTAAGTGGTTTTTTTAAACATTATTTTTTTGGGCTTTTCAAGAAAGATATAGTGAAGAGGAGACAGGCAAGCTGGGAGAGAGAGAGGAGAGGAAGACCCGCAGCAAAGGGCCTCAGGTTGGAATCAAACCCAGGCACCTGCTCAACAACTGAGCTAAACGGGCACCATAGTTTTCTTTCGTATCCGTTTTAGTTTTACCTCCTGTCTCTGTCCCGATTCCCTGATTGTTCTCACCTGTGTAAACTGTGTTCAGCTGCGCCTCATTCCCCACCTGTCTCCTTTTGTCCAAGCAGCCCTCTGTGTATATACAGTCCTCTCTTCTCTTTGTCAAAACATTTGCTGTTACGGACTTTTGTCAGCCTGAACTCTTAAATCTGCCTCCAGCATCTTGCATTTGGGTCCAAACTGCACTCCATATTTTGAAAATTTACTCATTATTATTATTTTTTTTATTAACCCATTTTTGTACTTTTATCTTTCATTTTACGTCTTGTATCCACATTTACTCAGAATTATGACCTTTTTAACAGCTTGTTAATCCTTCTCCATTTTAGTCCACTTTTTATTGTGTCTCATTACAAACATCTATGCAAATCTAATCCAGTAAAACAGCTCTGCCATACTGTTACCAGAAAGATGATGACAAATGAACACACAAGTGCCCGGTGAAAGTAAATAGAGAGTACTAACAGGGACCAGAAAGAAAGATTACAGGCTTACTTGTGGCTCCTAGAGTTTCTAAAAGTAAAATGGGAGGAAGAGCCTGAAACTCCAAAAATGTTCACGGTATGAAGTAAAAATTTTGATTGGCTTCATTAAATAAACTAAAGTTACCGTAAAAGAAAGAATCAGCTGATTCTGTGGGAGTCATGTGGGTGCCCAGTGGTCAAATACATTGTCTGTCTGAACACACCTTCTTGTACCTCAGATTTAAAGTTAAAAAATTCTGCAACTAAAACCCATTTTTCTTCTCATACAATCACATGTTCCTTCCACATCTACTGAGCGATTGTGATCACTTTTCATCGTGTGGATGACACCGGGTAAACTGCAGACATTCTGGTCTCCTGACCTCAACACTGTAAGGTCTTCATGTTGTTTTAGTGGTTCTGGTACCTGAGTTTTAACAGCAAAAGAGCAGTAAGAATTGTGGGTAATGTACAGTAACGTGGACGGATGGGTGACAGAGAGTGTTGTGGTTTGAAATTCCTCTGGTGTAACACCGACATAAATACAGTCTCTGCTCAGTGCTCGGTTAAAGCAGTGGGGTTTCATGTCTTAGTCCTCCTCCTGGTTTTGTCGGTCCGTCTCTCCTGCGTCTCCCTCTTCTTCCTCCTCCTCCTCGTCATCTCCGAACGTCTGCTCCTCCATGTTGATGAGGGAGTGCGAGCGAGCAGCCACCTGAGCGGCGAGGGCGGAGCTGAAGCTGAGCGCCTCAGAGCCGTGGATCTCCGTCAGTCTGTCCATCACAGAGACGGCGAGGACTTTAGGCTTCAGGAAGCAGTCCAGACCGTTCTGGCCCTCCCCCTCCTCCAGGACGCCATCATACTGGTGCAGCTCTGACGCTCCTCCTCCTCCTCTACTGCAGACCGAAGTTCCCCCGACGTCGGATTCCTCCACACCACAGCTGAACTCCGTCATGGGGTCTGTGGAGGGGTTAGGCCTCACCCTGTCATCTTTTCCTTCCTCTTCCTGCCCCCCATTTCCTGCAGAGCACTCTGTTAGGTGGTTTCCTCCATCGATACCAGGTTCTCCTGAACCTACAGACACGGGAGCGTCTGATGGCTGTGCGGCAGCATCTGAACCCTCCGTGCAAATTGAAGGCGCCGCAGCAGCTGCAAGAAACAAAGGAAGAAATGTAAGAAGTCAGTCATACACCTTCTCATATGGGAATAATAATTATTTATAAACCACTGCTGCCAGGGTTCAACATAACATTGATAAGAACCATTAATTAGATAATTGTGTAACTAATATTAATTTTGCATGCATGGATATAAAAATGTGCGAGCAGGTTTTATGAACTGTCATCCTGAGAATCAGCAGAAACACAGACGTGTTTTTCAGGCCTCCTTCCAAGAATATCTGTCACACCACCAGTGCAGACCTTGGTCGCTGAAGAGCATCTGCTTCCTCTTCATCCTCTCCCCCTCTGACGCACGGAAGCCCAGAACGGCTTTGAGCTCCGACAGGACACGACGGGACTCCTCCCTCTCCCGCCGCTGCCGCTCCCGCTCCTCCGGTGACAACACGTCAGACCATGACCCTCTGCCTTCACCGTCAGAGTCAGAGTCAGACACGTAGGCCTCCCACTCCTGGTCAAATAAAAGAGTGGGAGAGACAGACAATGAGGCAATAAATCATCAGGGGAAGGGAAGTGAGTGAGACATGTGGTTCCCTGCAATATTTAAAAATCTTGCAAACACAGCTTCAGATTTAATGTTAAACAGTCGACATTTGATCTTACCAGCTCCTCCGGCACT
The DNA here is from genome assembly GCA_015106735.1 of Paratilapia polleni. NCBI lineage: Eukaryota > Metazoa > Chordata > Actinopteri > Cichliformes > Cichlidae > Paratilapia > Paratilapia polleni. Next base: position 21,128 of record VUQI01011206.1, read on the forward strand.
GGGTCCCTGTCCAGGATCAAGGGGTAGGATGGAGGAGGAACATGAACCTCAGGTGGAGGAGGATCACACTGCTGCAGGCCCTCAGTACTGGCTGCAGAGAGAGGTTGTAGGCTTACATTATTGCAGGAAAACAATAGATGACTTCAGCGCTCTGGTGTTGGAGTTTGGTCACTGTGTTGACAGCTGTGCTCTGACTGGTCTGTTTCTTGTCCTACAATGTGTTGGAGCAACTTCCTCCATGACTGGCAAAAGTCTTGCGTCATGGTAAAGAAAGGAGGAAATCTGAGTAAAAATAGACCTGAAGTTATGTAAAACCACTAAACTAATAAAAGGGGTGTCACAATATTTTTATATTTTATAGGGAGACACGAAGCTGCGAGGCTCTCACTGTATGAACGTGACACTCTGAAAGGAATTAAACAACATGAGCGTGTTCAATCCAGCTCACCTGGACAGGCGTTGGCCCGTCTCAGCATGAGCTCCACCTGGCTGATGGTGTCCTCCCAGCAGCCAGTGCTGGCCTGCATGTGCGGCTGGAGCTGGTGCAGCCTGTCGCTGAGGTCCTGGTAGCCTTCAAGAGTCAACTCTGTCAGCTCCTTAGAGACCATCAGCTTCTCCAGGTCGTCCTCCAGGATGATCATCCTGACAATAAAGACAAAACAGGAGGATTTTTTATATATATTTCTAGAACATCCATCAAACCCTATTTTTTGTTTTCTTTCTTTTTAAAAATTTTGGGGATTATTTCCCTCTATTTTCTAGATGGGTACAGCTGAGACAGACTGGACACGTGGAGAAAGAGTGTAGGGGGAGGAGATGCGGTAAACGTCTTGTGCCATTACCACTCGGTTCACCTTGTACATGTGCTTGTTATATGACCCACCCAGCTATGAAATCACCTCTACTTTCTAAGTTCTCACTTACATTTTCTTCACTATGTTCTGCTTTGCTGGTGCAGTGACCTATACCTCCATACTCTACACAATGGGGTCAGAAAGAGGTCATTCAGGGTTTTCTCACTCGCTGAGAAGGGCCTTGAGGTGCAGCTGCAGGCTTCGGATGGAGGTGTGCAGGGTGTTGAGCTCTCGGCATTTTTCCCTGGCTCGTCCGGTCCTGTCGCAGCCCGTGGCCCTCGGCTGGGTCTCGAAGTGTCTGTGGAAGTCGTAGCTGCGCTGCACTTCGCCGAGACAGCTGGCCAGAGCGTGATGGAGGGGCTCGGTCACGGCAGCGATGGACCGGTACAGCGGAGCTGGAGCAGGGGAAGTGTCTCCTTTGGGCCCACCTTCCTCTGGCTCCTCTATTCGGCTTGGAGAGAGGAGAAGGGCCAGCCGACGGAAACATTCTGAGCTTTGTCCCAACCACAGCTGGAACAACATCTGCAGGAGGACAAACCAGCAAACCTGAGATAAACAGCTTCTTTTAGGGGTTCATGCTCCAGTATTTCCAGTACTATTCCTTCCTCTCTTTCTTCGACAAAGTTTCAGGCTTTTTAAAGTCAAAAGCCAAACTGAGGTCAGAGCATGAATAGACTTTCTTGTATTCTAGTTCCTTGCGAAGCTCTAAAAAGGTCAAAGAAAGTAAGCAACTTGGCTGAAGTGTTGAAGAAACTTGGAAAATACTCAGCATAAACAGGAAAGGAATTAGGTAGATTTGATAATGCTAAGAACTTAAAACCATTGTAACCCACACAGTGAAAGACACCTGGAAAGGGGCATGTGCTGGGGTTGAATGTGATACTTTGAAGGTTTCATGAGGAGTATATCTTTAAAGCAAAATAAAAGACCCAAAAACACCAGAACTGAATACAACACCTCTGAGTCCTACAACTTTTCTACACTACAACCACTGGCAAAAATTACTGATTCACCACACTTGGAGGAAGTTCATTCGGCTTATTTTCCCCAAGTAGATGAGCATTCTGGCTTCATGAAACATACCTCAGAGAAATTCAATCTAATTATCTGAAATTAATGGCAGATTTTTATCCAGGTCAAGTAGAGGAAAAAGTTATGAACTCACCTTGTAATTTGCATTTCTAAAACAAATACCTGCACAAATCTAAATATGCTAAATAGTCAGCAGTTAAAAGAGAGCATCTGCAGACCTTAACAAGCTGTTGCACCCCGCTGACTGAAAGGAAAGAGAGCTGTGCGGTTCAGGCAGAGTGTATCCCAAGTTTTTGTAGCTACATTTCACAGATGCCCCCTAAACACATCACATGCAGGCAGTTATAAAGTCACAGCTTTAAAAAGAGGACAGCTGTAAGGATACACTCGCTGAATGTGTGTGATTGTGCCTGAACGGGCAGATTGTGGGTTGCAGCGTTCTCGAAAACTGCTCATCAAAGCTACGTGAGTGAATGACTGAAGTCATTTTCACAGGAAACCACAACTAATAAAAAACATAATTTAATAAAAACATGTCCGGCTATCTAAAATTCAGAGTGATTGTGTGGAAAAATGAGAGCCGGCTCTCATTTTTCCACACCCCCATCAAAGGCTTGTTTGAGGGTTCAGACTTAGTTTTAGGGGAAAGTTTAGGTTAGAGGTTATGTCTGGGTAAGGGATAGTTAAACTTAGTGGTAAGGAGGCTGGGAACGCATTAATGACAACAAACATGCCTGTGTGTGTGTGTATGTCCCCCTCCACCTACACACAGAGTGAAGCAGGTAGCACTCAGTGTAGAGAAAACGCTGGTAACAACTTTTAGCATAAATATGAGACGCCACTTATCCAAACAACCAAAAAAAAAGTTTGAAGAGGAACAGTTGTTCAGATAATTATCGTGTTACTTACTACCTGACATACCTGCTTGATTACGGCAGAACTCATAATCACAAATATTTTGGTTAACTGAGATCACGATTATTCACCACGAATGCTCAAAGACTTTGGATTTATTAACCTTCAGAAAAAGAAACAAAGATGTCGTTTTCATTAAGTGAAATTTAATTAACTTTAATTATAATTCAGTTGAAAAAATAAATAAATAAATGTGAACTGAACTGGACTTTTATGGAGGGATAAAAGTAAAGGAAAATAATGTGCTCAAAGGCAAAACTTTTTGCACAAACATCATTTCATCTTGATTTTCTTTTTTTAATAATGAATGGAAGCCAAAATTATAACAAATTAAAATGTGATTAATTGCACAGCCCTGCTATCGGGTTTGACCCTCAGACTTTACCTTCAGGGCAGGCAGGCTGTAGTCGTCGGTCAGCTCCTGGGCCTGCTCGTCCCCCAGGTGCTCAATGCCCAGACCGAGCCCCAGCTCCTTCAGAGGCACCGCAGAGACGTAGTTGGTCACATTATCGATCTCAGAGTTGAGAGGGAACGTTGGCAGGCGTTAAGGACACATGACAATTATGTGAAAACAATGTGTGCATCTGTGAAATGTCTTAAAAGAGCTTCTTTTCCATAAATGTAATATATGCATGTGGATGCCTCTGAATGAATTTAAAGCAACAGCCTTGACTGTCATCAAAGGACGTCCTGGGATTTCCACCCACACCATCAAGGACTCGGCCTTCAAAGACAATCACATTCCCCTCAGATATGTGACCACACTTTGATAAAAAAGATAAATTTAAGCACAGATTAGACCCTTTCAGCCACGAGGACACACGCAAAACAATAAATGTAAATGGAGTGCAGCATAGGACCTTTAAATATTGAAAACAGGAAATCATCATGCTGCTTTTAAGTGCTCTCAGGAAAGAAGAGAAGAAACTGTCCAAATTTAAGCAGCCAAAAGCTTAACAAGCATGAAAATAATAAATACACCAACATCAACACAAAAGAGGACATAACAGCATTCAATCTGAGTTAATTCAGGTAAAGGATATGCCTTGAGCATGTGACAGGTGGCCCGACGGGACGCTCTGAAGGCCGAGCGGAGGGCCCGATACAAGGCCTTCCTCAGTCCGATGAGCTGCTGGCCACGTGGCACCGCCCCCGGCCCCGCCCTGCTAAAGGAGCTGGCCGCACTCACCCTGTCGAGCAAACTTGACAAGTGAAATGTGATACAACTGTGGAGACGTCCCAAAGAGGTAGGGGGGTAACACACAACACTGAACACCACATCACTGACGACCACACACGAGACAAGACGCTGAGACAAATTACAGGTAAACTCAACACTGGAGTGTTAAAAACAGGCAGGTGTGACAAGCAAGTCTATATAACACGCTGTAAAAGCTTCTCTTACATTAACAGATCACCACTCAGTTACGCATGAAGCCGAGTGAGCGGTCTGCTAGACTGTAAACTGCTGCCCAAAGGTAACAAAATCCATCTTCCAGCACCTTTTGTTTAATCCGTACAAAAAAATGTGTAAAGAAGGTGAAGGAGAAGGGGGATTTTGTTACTGTTGGACAGAACCAGAGCAGGAGTTTAAACATTTCCTGTCCAGCTAACAAGGTGCTGACTTTTTGGCTTCATAGAGACATGAAAGTAGGATCTTCTCATCTGACTCATTAACCCTTAAGGGACCAAGCTACTTTAGTGACTAAAATGACCAACTGGGGTCATTTATGAACCCATTTTATATATGTGTTTTATTGAATTTCACTCAAAAATCTTTGAAAGAAAAGAGTTTAATTGGTAATCGAAGACTTTTTACCTGCAGAAAAGATAATTAATATTAAAAAGACTTTAAGGGGGAATTTTTTTCTGTTCATTTCCTGCTCCATATTTTTATTCTTGGACTCTACTATAGTAGCTTTGCATGATTTACAGTTCAAAGTAATCCTTATGTTTCTTATACAGGGCCTAGGAGCAGCCCCTCAGTTCATCCTCTGTCTGTAAGAAGCTGTTTTAGCCCCTCCCCCTTTAAGCTAACCTTTTTCCCCGATTGGCTGCCCCTCGTAAACACTCCCTGTGACATCATACAGAGCCAATAGTAGAAAAAAACTGTCTGAAACTGAGTGTTACGAACAGTCTGAGCTTTAGGCTCACAGGGAATACTTTTTATCATCACTTTGGGTGTTAAGTATCTGCCTCAAGTCTTCTGCAGTACTAAAGCATTACAATACAGTGATTAGAAAATTACAATAAAATACAAAAGCATTCGTTTTACATATTTTAAACAACTTTGTAGAAACAGACTTGTAGGAAACATTTTCGCAATTAAAAATATCACAATATAAATACATTGCTGGGTTCAGAAATGACTCCACTCGATCACTTGAAGGTTGAAAAAGCTAATCAAGATATTTTCTAAAACATCTGACTATTCCTTGATGATTAGAGTAAAATGCTGGATATACAGTGCTAGACACCAGAGGGGAAAACAATTCAAGGCCCTCCACTGACTTTGTGCTGCATGAAGGTGTCTCCTTATTAATTCTCCAAAAAACTGTGTGCGATGGGATGCCCTACCAACACACGCAGGAACTCAGAACTATTTTTTGAACTTCCAAACAGAAAAACTGAGGCTTTTAGAGGAAAATATGTGGACAGCACCAATAAAATACAAAGTGCTATCAGCAGGAAGCATTTTATCACTGATAAGTCATCCAAATGTCAGGCCACTATACTGCTGCATTATCAAGCTTTTTGATAGTGTGAAACTTGTTTCAGTGAAATGTAACATAAGTTTCCAAAAGTAACGTTATCATGTTTGCATGTAGCTTGTGAACAGACTTCTCAAATTAGCCACAGATATATACACTTAGAAGCCACCATATTGTTAATGCATGTATGCCAAGGGAGGCAGAGGTTTATACAAAATTTACTGAATTTTCCATCGATTTACAAGCTGTTCTAGATTCTAGAACTGTAATTATGATACAGGATATTTAATAGTTAAATTAAAAATGCAGGTTTTCATGCCAAAATGCTTCTCTTACATCAATAGTAAATGTAATAGTATAATATTAAAAGCTTATGCTCTCATTTTGCAGCTGCTTTTGTGATGTTTTGTTGTAAAAACTGACAGTAAAATGCAAAAACTGATCGGCATCATTTTAAAAGGTTCTCTGTCCTGATGGCAGAGATGCGTGGTGTGGCATTATTATGTGTATGTATCTATGAAAATTAGCTTTCTAGCAGCTAACTAAACGCCGAGTACTAAAATAACCACCTGACAGTGAAATATTAAGCTTTTTGAAAGTAAAGGCATTTTCTTTCATATCGTGGGGCTGATTGTTTTCCCCTAGTTTATAGACTGTGACATACAGTGCACTATCCCTATAGACAATACTAAAGCTACAGAGACAGACAGAGACTGCAGTAGTCTAAAATCAACAGTAAAACCCCCATAAACACACTACCTGAGGGTTAACCAATAGTGACAAAACAGAATTAGTTTAGCCTAAACACTTAAAAATAGGACACAACGTACTGTAAATGCCCACTGTATTTATTCTGATTGGTTGATGGGTGGGTGGATGTAAAACGAGCACACTTACAGGGTGAAACCTCTGGAGATGACCTCGGTCTCCTGCACCAGACGCAGGGCTTTGCGGGACAGTCCCGTCAGGGTTTTGCTGTTGTGAACCAGAGTCTGGAGCTGGGTGGCCCTGGTGTGGACGGCCCTCTGCATACGGCCCTGTCTCCACAGTGTGACCCCCCTCAGCCCCATCCAGCCCAGCAGGGCCAGGCCCCACGGGGCTGCAGCCAGCGACCACAGACCCTCAGATACGGAGCAGAGTCCCAGCAGCACTGCAGCCAGGCCAACCAGCCCGGCCATGTCCCTGAGAGACGAAGACAGGAAGGAATTATGACCAGTGTTAACATTTATATGTATTGAGCTGGGATTAAAGGGTAACAGTTTTACATGTCAGCGTAAAATAGGGAGTACATGGGAGTAAACTGTTGTGTAATGTTTTCTGTGGCTCTGGAGCCACATTAATTAAAGCTATAATTTTCATCCACCAGACCCTGTTTTTGACGCCATCTACATCCACACTGGATTTTTTTCAGCAACAGCATGTCAAACATTGTCAAAAGTTCCTCTTTTTGAAGGTCTTTGATGTAAAACTTCCACTTAGACGTTGTGCTTGTATGAATTATTGAAAAATAAAGAACACGAGAGGTTCATTCTTGACCTTGAAATAAAAATAAAAACTGTGGAATAGATAACGAATAGTCATGAGGGATGAAAGATGAAAAAGCTTTGAAAGCTAGAGTTTCATTTACAAACTAAGACTTTTCACCTGCAAAAAGGAATAATATAGACTTTATAGGCAACCTTTTGTCTTCATATCCAGTTTGATAAAGACAATAATCCTTATTTATTTTATTCCAGGCTTTGATGCAGCCCCTCACTTCATCGATTGTATGAAACAAGCTGTTCTCCTCTGTCTTTAAGGCCCTTTAAGACAAGTTTCTTCTTCTAATAAAAGCCTGCAGACTAAGTAAGTGTCATGAGATGTGAATTTTAGTCAACAATTTGACAAATTTAGAGTTTCATGTAGGATATCCAATACTTTGGATGCAAAAAGAGTATTTTAGAAACAACTATTTTCAAGACAGTTATACAACATTTGTGAAAGAAAGGGTTCAACTCTATAATTTTAGACACCATTGTTTCAGTTTGTGCCGGTTTTATTGTAGTACTCTCTTGAGTTTCAATTATTTTGTCCATCCACTGTATATCCGTGCATGTCTCTTTGAAAGTAGTATACCATAGGGAGGGCTTGGCGATGAGGCTCGGTCTAGGCAACGTGCTCGCTCGGCTCGGTGAGCCAGAGGGCGACGAGGCAAGGGTGAGCAGACTCGGATCTAACAGCTCGATCAGCTCCACATCCTCCTGCAGCAGCACGTCCTGGTCCAGAATGCACCTGACCGAGTACTGGCCGAACATGCAGTCCTGCAAAGGGCAAAAAACAGAAGAGGTTTATAAAAATAAAAACAGCATGTAGCATGCAGATGATGATTTCAACGCCAGTTTTCCTTTCCGTTTCCCACTGCACCTACCAGTTTCTGCTCCAGCTTACGAGAGGCGGCCGCCTGGTGAAATGGGCTCCATCTCCACAGGGCCTCAGCCAGACTCCATAAGCCCTGCACACAGGGGGAAAGTTTGGATCCATTATGTAAGGGATCCATTCCAGTTTTACGTAGGGCTTTCCGTTATTTTATGCCCGCACAGTGAATACATGAAGAAAACCAAAATATTCCAAGATGGATCACCTGTATGCCTTTTTATGTAACAATATGTTTATTACATTTTTAACATAAAGTAAACAGAAGAACAAATGGCAGCAACAAATCCACATCCAGGCAAACAAAATGCACAGTTAACATAAGAAAAAACTCTGTAAGTTACAAATCTTTCACATATTTCAAAAAAGGGTCACAAAAACTTTGATTTTCCCCATTTGCTGTTTGTCTTTCAGTATGTTATCCTTTATAGTGGAAGGTTTGACATCATTCATCTTAATTAGTGCGTAATATCAGTTTTTATTTTGTTTTGTTCTATTTTTTATATATATACACACTTTTAAAGTTTTATTTTATCTAGCCTTACTTTTTTAAATTTATTAATATTTTTTTATTTTCTAATTGTTCTCAATTTCATTTGATGTACTCTTATTTTACATAGAGGATATTTTAAAATTGTGTTATTTCTTTGATGTTTCATGTTTCTTTTTTTACTTATTTTAAATTGCTTATCGTGGCACATTATTTGTTTTGCTTTGTTCCATTTTGTTCTGTCATATCATCAGCTTGACTTTGAACTGCACTAACCTGCATGAAAGGTGCTATACAAATGAAGTTTTATGTATTCATTGAACAAATTAAGGAGTGAATGTAGAAGTAGACAGAGATTTGAATTTTTTAGTAAGGATCAAATACAGCTGCACAGCAACTGAATGCAATCTCCAAATATTATATTCAATTTCAAGTGTATTAAAATTCAGCTTCAAATGAATAAATTCAATTTCAATTTATGTGACTCAAATGTAAGTGTTTAATTCAATTATTCACATTTGGAAACTGCACTGGAAACCACTGACCTCCTGGATCACCAGTCTGCACCTGTATGTCTTCAAACTGTTTTAGTTTGCTTCGAGCCCCAGAACAAGTGTGCAAACACACACACACACACACACACACACACACAGATGGCCAAAAGGAGTATCCCGGGAGACAAACTCTTTCAGGCAATAACAATAAGTGCAATGTGTGTTTGTGAAAAACCCACGAGTCTTTTATAGCACAACTAAGGCACAAAAACCACACAACTGCTTCACTTAGGACTGAATTTCTAGTCTGGTGTTTACACTTTCCACCTCAGTAAAACTACCTTTTATCCTTTTAAAATACAGGCTGGACAGAGGAAAAGGAAGGACTCCCTTGATTCCAGAAATATGAAAAGTTTCTACGCCCTTCATTCGACACACTACAGACACAGTTCTGTTTTATTTCTCACTTCGTAGGAGTCTGGATTCCCAGCACAGTAAGATATATGATCAACAGAGACGACATTTGGACACACAACAAACCTCAGGCTTTTCAGTGTGTTACAAAGTTTTTTTTCCAAGTACTGCTAAGAGCCTAAAAAAAATACAAATCCAACCCATGTAATACTAGTCATGAATAGGATTTACTTTTAACTAATCTGCTTAGTGTTTAGAGGCATCAATGAAACGTTTTGTTAAAAAATAGGACTCATTTTGAAAGATGTTCGCAGCCTGGAGGCTTTGGTCCATTCTTGTTCTGCTAATGTTAAAAAACAAATATAAAATGGGGGACAGTGTAGAGAGTAGCGTGATAACATCATCTGAAGTGTGTGTGCTCCAGTTTGCAGCAGAATCAGGGATTATTGATCCAGACTGGGCAGCCAGGCCACGCTGACCCTTTTGTGTTAGGGTAAAAAAGCCAAAGTGTTATTAGTCTAAAGGCTGCAGTTGTATCGATTACTGATTGGAGACTGAGCTTCAGGACACAGTCTAATCCAACACTCTGTGTGCTGTCAAAGTGGGCCACAACTCTGTTCAGTCTGCTCCGTACTATCACAGAGGATAATCCTACACAGAGATGAAGTCTGTACTCTCACTGCAGGTTCAGTCTTATTGATGCTCATCACTGTTCTTCCAGCTTCCAACCCCTGTACTGATTGACACTTGGGAGAATCAATGTACAGTAATCTTCACAGGGAACTGAAATATGTGGAAGTGAAACTATGAATCGATAAGCAGGTTCATTTTATGGACAGAATTTCTAGGTGCAATCAAAAGGCAGAGGGTGTTTAGCGGCCTTAGGAGTGATGACCTCCAGCTCCCACTGGAACAGTTTGCAGCCAAGTATGACGTGGCAGAGGTGGGAATTTGCATCTCCAAGTACAAGGCCATGGTTCTCAGCCAGAAAAGGGTAGAGTACCCACTCTGGGTTAGGAAGAGTTGCTGCTTCAAGTAGAGGAGGTCAAGTATCTCGGGTCTTGTTCGCAATTGGGGAGAGAGTGGAGTGGGGGCCCGAACGACGGACTGGCGCAACGCTGGCAGTGAGGAGGACGCTGTACCGGCAGGGTTGTTGATTCACTGGCCAATCTTCGTTCCTACCGGACAAACTTAATGATGAGTTAAAAGAAAATAAAGAAGTTGAAACCATTAAAGTTCCACAGTTTTGGGAACTTTAATGGTAAAAACCCTGTCACCTTTGTTTGTTAGCCTCGGAACAACCAGCAGAGCCCCATTCATTGACCTAAGCAAATTCTCAGCTACAAAAGAGGTCAACAAGTCCTTGATGAATGTACTTTGGAGCAAGGCCATTTATTGCGTTAAAAGTGATGAGTAAAATTTTAAACATTAATGTGGAATTCAACAGGCATCCGGTGTGAATTCACCAGCACCGGAGTAAAGTGAGAACTGGCTGATGACAGCATAATGAGCACGGTTTTATTCTTTAGGGGCATCCACACAGGAAGAGATTCGCGCATCGCACATCGCTTTGTCGCTGACAGTCAGTCACCAGTGGACATTCCAAGCTCTGGTTGCTTAGGTAACCCTCTAATGAACATATTTATCACCCTGTAATATGTCAATCAGTGGTATCCTGCGCTCTCATTGGCAGTTGCTTTAATTGCCAACCTCCAAGCTGAGAAAAGTTTATCTCGGGACCCGCTCACTTTATTCATTGATAGTCACTTGAAGTCGCTCAGTGTCACTGACTTTCCATGGTCTCTGGTCACCAAGATGCACTTCCTGCATCCACGCAGGAAGCCAATTGCTTCCTGTGTGGACGCAGCTTGTGTCAGTGTGGTCATATTTGTTATCACAACCTGCTTGATGAGGCTTTGGTGCAATTGTTTATTGAGATTTATGGCTTGATAATATTCTGTTGAGGACACAGACATGGACATCTGGTGACACGATGGCCAGATAGTTGTAGCCAAACAGCACGTGGACGTCCAAACAGACCCTCCCGCTCACCGTGCGATGACAAAATTTACATCACTCGGACCCCAGCGGACTCGCAGATGCAGAAAGTATAAACAAGACCTTAAGTGTCTACATGACTGTGAGTCAAGCACCTTCAAAACAAGCTGTGTTTGCATTGGAATGCTCAATTTCTTAAATCTGCCCATCCATATAACAGTAATTAAAAAAGACAAAACTAACACTGAAGCTCATCAAAACTAAATTAAAACTAAACATTTCCAAAGAATAAAAACTAAACTGAAACAAGCAAACTCACTCTAGAAATGAAAGGAAACTAAACTGAATGGAAAACAAAAACTCAGAATGAAATAGAAAGAAAAACAGTTACACATATTTGGACCTACAATTAATGTAATGAACATAGCAAAGAAATAGCTGAGAGGAAAGCATTATTCATTAATTCTCTGAGGACTCAAACCAGCAGCATCACCTCAAAAACACTATGAACATACAGCTTATTTTACATAATCTTTGAACATACTGTGCATTTATCCCACGTCAGTGTCCAGTTTTTACTGGTAATCAAATCTGTGGTTGAGTGTTTTTTGCTTTGGCTCCGGCTTTATCTGGACTCCAGGAAACGGATCATGGAGGAACAACCAAAAAGCTTTCCTGCCTGATCTGAATCCCTCATCTTCCTTAACTCCTTAGAACAACAGGGTAGTGCAGAGAGGAAGCATGACACATACGGAAAGTTCCTGAACACCATTTCCCATCTCAAGAGGAGGGGAGGCCAAGTCATGTTATCCTGAGCTTCCCCGGCCTCGGACTGAATCACAGGTTGCCTCAAACCGCAGTCATTTATGGTTAGATTGATGAAAGTGCTGTTCAGAGTTCAGGAGTTTAAATCCTTTGATTGCACAGAAAAAAAACAGGCACGCACATGTGGACATCAGCACACACACACACACACAGATTGTAAATGGATGCTCACAGAGGCAGGAATTACGTCAGAGAGAAAGCAGCATGAGGTGTCGGTAATCGCATTTAGGCGATCTCTTCTAAAATCAGAGCAACAGCAGGTAGAGAGATGCAAGAGAGGCTTTCTTTCTTCCAAAAAAGGAACAGACACAAATATACGTGAATCTGTGTGCAGGAATCCCTTCTTTCCATGTCTGCCCAAACTGAAATATATAAACACAGTGCACGCAGCCACCTGCGGGTGACTGTGTGCCAATATGTGTCAGGAATCAATACCCAGATCAATTACTTTCTGTCTGACTGCACACGTCAAACGTGCAAGCATACTGCCCGGGTCAGGGCTGCAGAGAGAAGACAGAGGAGTTAGAGCCGCACCATCTTAACCTGATGAGGTCTCATTTGACAACATTTTTATTGATCAGCTATATGACCTAAAATTTACTGTCATTACTGATTAATCTGCAGGCTATTTGAGCTCTGACAGGGAGTCACAGTGTTTGGCTCCTTACATGTTTTGAAAGGACAAACAGATTCTTCTCTGCATTTCCAATTTTAAGAGTTGTTCGGATACGGATTATCATGAATATCAATAAGAGGTGTGTTTTCCTGTTTGTCGGCTTTTTTTGTTTCTTCTTTCCTTTTGCTTTATGGTTATTAATTTTAATAAAAATATTGTTTAAAAAAAATTGTAAAAAAAAAAAAAAAAAAAAAAAAAAAAAAAAAAAAAAAAAAAAAAAAAAAAAAAAAAAAAAAAAAAAAAAAAAAAAAAAAAAATAGTCATTAAAATGCAATAAGGTTACATTTCAGTCAATTATGTATATTATCCACCTATATTATACTTTATATCAGTACATTTAAAACTAAACCTTTTGGATGTTTTATGTCATTTAGTACTATCTGATAAACAAGTAATAGATTAAAGGAATAACCAGAACCTTTGATCCCTACAGTGAGGGGAAATGTGGCCGTATCAAGGCAGGCAGGAAAATGTGTTTCTACCATTGCTGTGGAAATGAAGTGTGAGACTAACATTCCCTAAGACCTGTTTGTGGTAACCCTGAATTTGGTATTTTTGCAGACTCTTTAGTTACTTATACCTTCCCGCTCATGAGGACTGCAGTGTGTGTGTGTCATATATATATGTGGACTGGGCCAGCTCCACTGTCCTGTCTGTGCCACACATAGACCAATAGTGTTTATTATAAAGGCTGGACAGAACTACACTTTAACGTCCAAACCTCCTCCTCCTTCCCCTCAGACTGGCTGCAGTGGTCACACTTAACGTTTGTTATGGAAACCACGTCTATCAATCTGTTACCATGAAACCCACAGCACAAACATCTTCATGTGGCTGTAGTTGTTGCTATGTTTGCTATAAAGACTTGTGAAGTCAATGTGACCTTGAAACCACCAAAATCTGATCAGTTCATTGCTGTGTCCCAGTGAATATATGTGCCAAATGTAAAGAAATCCCCTCAAAGTGCTCCTGAGATGGGAGTATTTCCCCTCCTCTTCCATTTTAAAACTTATATCAGCAAGCTAAACATGTGTGTTTGTTTGTAAATAAAACTTCAAAAATCTTTAATCTCAGAACAAGTAGCCATAAACATCAACTATAACTCAGCTGCATTAAGATGATGATCAGCACTATCTGGTGAGCTCTGCAGAAGTGATGTTAACCTCGCTCCTTTAATCAGGATCAGAGATCAGTGATCTTTGCTTTTGATGTGGGCTCACCTGGCTCTGGCCTCCTCCAGGACATTAGCAGGCTGTCGGGCTGGCAGGGACCTGCTGGGGATGCTGGGTGTGGCGTGACGGGGGGTTCGTGGCGTTCCCAGGGTGATCTGTAGAAATGGGAGAGAGATGGTGAGAAAGCGGTGATCACATGTCTGTATATCAGTCTGTATCTGGACTCCGTCACCTTCTTGGTGGGAGTCTTTCGAGGCGTTCTCATCGAGGAGTGAGGTTTCTGCTTCGAACGAAGAGTGCGAGGCCCCGCTCCAGCATATCGGCCCTTCTTCGCCGTCACCTCTTCATCGCTATCCAGCCCACCATCCTCTTCCCCATCGTCTTCATCCTCCTCTTCACTGCTGCTCTGCAGCTCACTCTTTGATGGAACAAACTCATCCTCATCCTCTCCATCCGAGTTCAGGTCCAACTGGTTGTCCAGAAGATTCCTGATTGAATACACAGGGTAGCTCAGACACTCTGAAGATATACTTTTTCAGTTTGATTTAAACGTTTGATTCTCTGTCCTACAAAAATCAAAACACAGGAACTACACAAGGGTGATGCAAGATAAAAAGGAGTAGAAAAGTCTTGCAGCTTGAATTAATAATGCTAATTCAAGCTGCAAGCAGTAATGATGGGGCCCTCACACCACAAGGTCACGTCAAGGTGCTTCTTGTGGCCAGATGGATATTTTAAGCCGATAGGAAGGCAACAGTTACTGAAATAACCACTTGTTACATTAAAGGTATGCAAAAGAGCATCTCTGAATGCATGCTGACCCTTGAAGCAGATAGACTACAGCAGGAGAAGACCACACCAGGTATCACTCCTGTCAGCTAAGAACAGGAAACAGGCTATGAGTCATACAGGCTGACCAAAACTGGACAACAGAAAACTGGAAAAACTGTGCCTGGTCTGATGAGCTCCGTTCAACATTTGGGTGGTGGGGTCAGAATGTGGTGTAAACAACATGAAAGGATGGATCCATCCTGCCTTTATCAATGGTTCAAGCTGGTGGTGGTGTAATGGTGTGGGATATTTTCTTGGCACACTTTGTCCCTCTAGTAAGAACTGAGCATCATTTAAAGGCCACAGCCTGCCTCAGTACTGTTGCTGATTATAGTGAATCCATCTTTTGATGGCTGCGTCCAGCAGGAATTTAATGGAAGTGACTGTGGCTCTGCAGTTAGACGGGGTCGTCTGCCAATTGGAAGGTCGGCAATTCAATCCCAAACTCCTCCAGTCTGGATGACAAAGTATCCTTAGGCACTTCCTTTTCCTTTACGAGATGCCCCTGATGTAATCATCAGTGTGAGTGAGTGTGAATGTTAGATAAAAGCGCTTAGACATAGATAAAAGCACTTGTATGAATGTGTGCTGTAGGCTTGTAGTAGAAAGTGCTTTAAGCGCTCAGAGTAGAAAAGCCCTATATCCAGTCCATTTACCACATAAAGCTCAAATCATCTCCAACTGGTTTCTTGAACATGACAGTGAGTTCACTGTACTCAAATGGCCTCCACAGTCATCAGATCTCAATCCAACAGAGCACCTTTGGGATGTGGTGGAACAGGAGATTCCCATTGTTGTGCAGCCGACAAATCTGCAGCAACTGCGTGATGCTATCATGAATCCAAAGTGTCAAAGTGTCACCTGTCCTTTCTGTAGTATCTGCAGTCTTTCCCTTATCTGGCAATATTTTAGAACTGAACTGAAGAGGATCACACACCGAAAGTTCATGTAGATCAGAAGGAACCCATAACATATTGTAGCATTAAAAAAAAAAAAAAAATGAATTAATTAAAAAAAAACTGGCCAGAATTAGCCACTTTTCAACATGCTTGGCTAGAGTGGTGACTGGCCGGTCAGTCCTATTAGTATGTACAACACACACACACACACACACACAGGCAAATAGTCGCTGGAACACTGCTTCTTCACTGTGAGTGAGGAAGACACAAAAGTTAACCGCAGGAGAACCACCACGAAAACGTCTAACAACAAACCTAATGAGACACTCACCATCACCCAGCTGAACATGCCCAGTTTGAAGATGCTAACAAAGGGAGAGTGGCTAAAGCTAAAGATAGCCAGAGCTCAGAGCCAGCCACAAGCTGACCGCCTCGGTATGAGCCTCGGCACAAGAAGTGAAAAGACTAAAGCAGTTATGAGGAAAATTATGGAGATGAGTGAAAAAGACAAAAGGTTTGATGTCCTGTTATCTGGTGAATATATAAAAACACTAGAAAAAGAAAGTAACTATTGCACCTGCTTTTTTCTGCTAAGGTGAAATGTGTCAGATAAAGGTGGGTGTACAGCAACTCATTTTCAGTTAATTACTTGTACCTCTTTCCAGAAGCAAAGCACTTTATTTTCAGAGATGTTTAATTGCAGTTTGCAGAAATTTGGAAAGTTTAATAATCTGTTTTATTATGAAAATAACATTTTCCATTGAACAAAAGCTGATTTTCATTTGTATATGCTATTATTATCAATTATAGTTCTAAGAAAATCAGAATCACCAAAAATTGGTGATTCTATAGGCAGGTCACACTTACAAAAGGAAAAAAAAGGAAATTGGATTTGGCCAAGAAAACTGCAATTGGTGCAGTTCTTATAAAAAAAATAAATAAATAAATAATAATAAATTACTGTAGTCTTTAGGAAGGTCTGTAGATTGGGTCATGATAAATCTGCATAGTAAATATGCCACTTTAATCCACTGCTTAAAGAAAGGAAATAAAAACAAATTTGACAGCTGAAAAGTTTAAAGACCCTGTCATTTCTGGTGGAAACTGAAACCTTAACTTTGATTGAATAGATACTGAATGAGCCGTATAATTGTACGAGTAATAAAAGTTTCTTTCTGACACGTTCTGATATTGTGACAACCATACTATTACTATTAAACAGAAAAGCTGATGTGGGATAATTAAACAATGACCATGGATCCATCTCTGTACTCACAGCTGTTTCCTGATGCGCGAGGACACCAGCATGGCCGATTTCCTCTTAGAGCTCCTCGGTGTCTCAGTGACCGGCAGCATCGGAGAGTTTTCATTGTCCATCTCAGCCCTGTCCACACAGCACACAGATAGTATAAGAGTGGTTTAGTCTCTATAAGGAAGACAAACCCACATATTGAAATCCATGTGCCGTCTACTTTTCAGAGAGTAGTATTAACAATGTCAAATACATAAATGAGTGACTTGATGAATATTAGTCAGGTGAAACTGGTAGATTTTAATTTTTTTCTCACGCATCTTGCACACAGTCCTTGTAACTACCAACCCAAATTAGTCAGCACAGTAATCACTAAGATCAGACACAACGCACTTTATACTGTAAGGTAAAGACCTTACAATATTAAAGAGAAAACCCCCATCAATCAGATGATCCTCTATGAGCAAGCCCTAGGCACCGGTGGGAAGGAAAAACTCCCCTTTAACAGGAAGAAACCTCTGGCAGAACCAGACTCAGGGAAGGGAAGAGTAAAAGGAAAGCATAAGGCAAAAACTAAGGAAGAGAGAAGACAAAATTTAATGACACAGAGCAGTGGTATATAAACACCTGGGGAGTGAAAAGAAGTGAATGGAGAAGAAATGCTCAGTGCATCATGGGAAATCCCCCAGCAGCCTGAGCCTATAGTAGCATAACTAAGGGATGGTTCAGGGTCACCTGATCCAGCCCCAACTACAGTGGATATAAAAAGTGTACACACTCCTGTTAAAATGCCAGGTTTTTGTGATGTTAAAAAAATGAGACCACAATAAATCATTTCAAAACTTTTCCCACCTTTAATGTGACGTATAACCTGTACAATTCAACTGAAAAACAAATCTGTTAGGGGAAAAAAATATGCTGATAGACACCTACCCAAGAAGACTGAATGCTGTGATTAAATCAAAAGGTGCTTCAACAAAGTATTAGTTTAAGGGTGTGCACACTTATGCAACCAGCTTAT
>VUQI01011206.1:39143-50776 GCA_015106735.1 Paratilapia polleni
GAGACTTGATGTATTTCTTTTGCAAATTGTAGCCGGGCTTGGATGTTTTTCTTTGTCAGAAAAGGCTTCTGTCTTGCAACCCTACCCCATAGTCCAGACATGTGGAGAATATGGGAGATTGATGTCAATGTAGGACACAACCAGTACTTGCCAGAAATTCTTGCAGCTCCTTCAGTGTTGCTGTAGGTCTCTTGGCAGCCTCCCTGACCAGTTTTAATCTTGTCTTTTCATAAATTTTGGAGGGCTTTTGCTGTAACAGCAACTGAGTAAATATCAGGAAAATCTTACTAGGACAGCTGAACTTTATTTGGGGTTAATCAGAGTCTCTTTAATTGATGGCCGTTGTACTCAAGAAGACTGAATGCTGTGATTAAATCAAAAGGTGCTTCAACAAAGTGTTAGTTTAAGGGTGTGCACACTTATGCAACCAGCTTATTGTATGTTTTTTTTTCCTCCTTAACAGATTTGTTTGTTTTTCAGTTGAATTGTACAGGTTAAAGGTCACATTAAAAGATGGGAAATGTTTTGAAATGATTTATTGTGGTCTCATTTTTTAACATCACAAAAACCTGGCATTTTAACAGCGGTGTGTACACTTTTTATATCCACTGTATAAGCTGTATCAAACAAGAACGTTTTAAGCCTGACCTTAAAATGAGAGGGGGTGTCTGTCTCCTGAATCCAAACTGGGAGCTGGTCAACAGGAGAGGAGCATGAAAGCTGAAGGCTCTGCCTCCCATTCTACTTTTAGAAACTCTAGGAACTACAAGTAAGCCTGCAGTCTGAGAGCGAAGTGCTCTGTTGGAATTATATAGCACTACCAGGTCTTTTAGATATGACAGAGCCTGATTATCACAGACTTTACATGAGGTTCATCATAAGTCCAAACTGCTGTTGGGACACTAACCAAACATACTCTGTCACTCTCTTGTTTAGCTTTCATGAATGGCATGAAAACTTAGTTCTTATTGTCAACACACTAAAAGGTGTCATCATTTATCACCTTTATCAATATAAAGGAGAAATCTGCTCAGCACTAAACCTGATTCCCAGGTGCTACACGAAAAAGGCATTACAACAGTGAGCCAACACTGCCACCACCAGGTCACTGATGTGAAATTACAACATTTACCTCTGTTATGCCCTCATCCATCAACTTCATGGGTCAGATTCACAAAGACAGTTTAAACATGTCTGTAGGGTTACACCAGTCTTAATTTTGCTCAGATATTAGTTTAATTACAGTTTCACAAATTAAAGATTAATTTCAAGACAAAAAATATTAGAACTTCCCCCCAGGCTAGCTCAAGCCTAAGGTTTTTTAACATATGTATATTTTTTTTAACATTGTGGCATAGTATCAATGCTCTTAAAATTAGTTGAATTATCTATGAGCAGTTACTGTACAGACAACTATCACTGGATTACAATGCGATACTGAAGAACACTCAAAAACCTGCTGATTCTCAGACAAGTTCTGCCGTTTCTTACTATGACTCATTAGCAGATTTATTTGTTGTTCATTTGTGATGGTCTTAATGGATGGCAATATCTTTTGAAAATGCAACTCATATTAAATATAAAAAGATACACTTTATGTCTGTGTTTTTAGTTGACAAGGGGGAGAACTCTGATGCAAATTTTAGCAATTAGGTCCAGCTGCAAACCCCAATGGCAAACAGGTCAAATCAGCATCATGCGGTTCAGTATCTTTACATCAGTTTCCCCTTACAGCTTGGAGATAATCAACATAAAACTTATAGAAAGGGAAAGATGGTGATTATTTTTAAGTAAAACCAAGGGATTCTCAACCTAAAAGGTTTGAAATGAATGAAGTGAAACGTTGAGTTTGACTTTGATATCTGTGTGCCGAGTGAGAGATAATTATGGGTAAATGTATGAGTGCATGTACTCACAGAACACCGAGGGCTGGCTCCTTCAGGGGTTTTGGTTCTTTCTTTCGAGACACAGTTGTAGCTCTGTTTGAAGACACATGGGACTTGTTACAAAATTAAAAAAACAAACCCTTCCTACCCCTTAAAACTCTAATCAGTTCAGTGCACCTGTATATGCTACATTTTAACTTTTGTGTTCACCCTGCATTGCAGACTCACACCTCAAACAACGAGAACACATACATACAGGAGGGAATTCTCTCCATGACACATTGCTCTGAGCAGCCTCATGGCAGCTAAGAGGAGAAATGACTGAACATCAAAAACTGACAAAAGACGAACAATCAGGTGCTTTGCAATGAACCACTACTCTTGTACTGAACTTCCAGTGCCCCCTTCTGATATTTCACATTTTCACCAGGTGGTGTAAATACAGCTTAACAGTGTGTTCACTGTCCAACTCACGCTTGCGCCCTGGTTGCATAAATTCTCCTCGGGGTGGCATTTCTTTTCCTCTGTGTTCTAACTGTGTCTGTTGGTGAACCAGCCTCCATCTCATCACCCTGTCGAGGACTGAAAGAGGCACCAGTGTGTCTGGTTTTACTACTGTTATCTCTGGTTTCAAACCAGTTTCAAACCAATAACCTAGTTCATCTCAGGTAAAATTATGTTCACATTTCTTTAAAAAAAAAAGTGTTTCTTTAACCAGTAGAAAACCACATTAAATATGTTTATTAGTAGTTAAAGCCATTTAAAAAACAAAAATATAGAAGCTTTCTGGTTTCAACCCGTTTATGTTTGGGTTTGAAAAGTTGAAAACATGGAGCCATATATTTAAACCTAAGTGGAGCTCAAGGTAATGTTAAACATTAAGCTCAAGTTTAAAACTAGCTTAAAGAAGGCAGCTGGTGATGTTTTAGTTGTGGTGATGGAACATCTCACAACTAAAACAGTTTCAACTGAACATTGTAAACTGTGTGACAGCAGGATTTATGGCATTATATGACTGAGTTTCAGCGTGGTTTACTTTATAAACCACAGAGTGTGTTTTACATAAAGAACATTGTGGCTGTGTCTGAAAGGGGACTCTGACCTGGCGGAGTCATCCTTGGTTGGTGAAAGACAGCTGTCCATCTCAGAGAGGGACAGTCTATTGAGGGAGACGGATGAGGCCTTTAAGAGGACGTCACTCTGAGAGCTGGTGGATCTGTGGGCTTTCCTGAGTGGTGTGAGGCTGTGGACAAGGGGGAGAGGATGAGGGGGAGAGGGAGAAGGCCTGTGTCCCAGAGGCACCTTCGGCTCCAACTCTTCATCCAGCAGCTGCATCAGAATTTCCTCACCAGTCATTGACTTTTCTGGACCTGGCCGGATAAAGACAGACAGCAGTGTTTTATTCACTAAACTGTTTGGAACACTGTGTAAAATGTAAACAAAAACAGAATGTGATGATTTGCAAATCTCATAAACCCATATTTTATCCACAATAGAACAAAGAAAACATCAAATGTTTAAATTGAGACATTTTAGTAATTCACGAAAAGTATTAGCTCATTTTGAATTTGATGGCAGCAACACATCTCAAAAAAGTTGAGACGGGAGCAACAAAAGGCAGGAAAAGTAAGTGGTAATAAAAAGAAACAGCCGGAGGAACATTTTGCAATTAACTGGATTAATTGGCAACAGGTCAGTAACATGATTGGGTATAAAAAGAGCATCTTAGAGAGGCAGAGTTTCTCAGAAGTAAAGATGGAAAGAGGTTCAACAAATCTGCAAAGAAATTATCTACAAATTGTGGAACAATTTCAGAACAATGTTCCTCAATATAAAATTGTAAAGACTTCTACAAGGAGATCTACAAGGGACAAGGCCAAAAATCAGTATCAGAAGCCCATGATCTTCCAGCCCTCAGGCAGCACAGGATTAAAAACAGGGATGATTCTGTCATGGAAATCACTGCATGGGCTCAGGAACACTTCCAGAAATCACTGTCTGTGAACACAGTCCGCCATGCCATCCACAAATGTAGGTTAAAGCTCTATCATGCAAAGAAGAAGCCATATTTATGAACACGATCCAGAAAAGCTGCCATCTTCTCTGGGTCAAAGCTCATTTAAAAATGGAATGAAAACTGGTCTGTGGTCAGACAAATCGAAATTTGAAATTCTTTTTGGAAAACATGGAGCGGCGTGCTCTGGACGAAAGGAAAGAGGGGCCATCTGGCTTGTTATCAGCACTCAGTTCAAGAACCTGCATCTCTGATGGTACGGGGGTGCATCAGTGCCTATGGAATTGGTAGCTTGCACATCTGGAAAGGCACCATCAATGCTGAAAGGTATATACAGCAGGTTTTAGAGTAACATATGTTCCCATCCAGATGACGTCTTTTTCAGGGAAGGCCTTCCATATTTCAGCAAGACCACGCTAAACTGTATACTGCATCTATTACAACAGCAAAGCTTTGTAGTAGAAGAGTCTGGGTACTGAACTTGCCTGCCTGCAGTCCAGACCTTTCATCAACTGAACACATTTGGCGCATCATGAAACAAAAAAAATGACAAAGACAACCCAGGACTGTTGAGCAGCTAGAATCCTGTATCAGACAAGAATGGAACATTCCTCTCCCAAAAGTCCAGCAACTGGTCTCCTCGGTTCCCAGATGCTTATGGACTGTTGTTTAAAGAAGAGGGGATGCTACACAGTGGTAAACATGGCCCTGTCCCAATATTTGAGATGTGTTGCTGCCATCAAATTAAAAATTACCTTATTTTTCTTAACTTGCTACATTTTCTCAGTTTAAACATTTGATATGTTTTCTATGTTCTATTGTGAACAAAATATGGGTTTATGAGATTTGCAAATTATTGCGAATCTCATGTTTTCATTTACATTTTACACAGCATCCCAGCTTTTGTGGAATTGTGGTTGTAGAAAGACCTGTTGTTCTCTGGTTCCACCTAGTGGTTGTGTTTTAAAATCCTTCTGCAAACACTTACTGCTGAGCTCCAGTCTCTTTCGGACTCCAGGCGTGCTGGCTGTCGCATTCCTCCTCTTGGCACTGAGGCACTTTGAAGCCGACAGTTTGGTGGCTGAGTGAAGTGACTCGGCCTCCACAGTGGCAGGTTTACCTGCACTCATGGTGGTCCTGCTGCATCTAACATCCCCCAATAAAGCTTTCTGCATGACAGCGGGGTCCGGTGTGGGTAGGGCATGTTGAGAGGGGCCTCTAGGGGCAGGGGTGGCTGCAGGTGGGGAGCAAGGAGGTGACGGTGGGAGGGAGGGTTTACGACATGGAGGAGGTGAGGAAGCAGGAGCTGATTCAGTGGGAGACTCGACCAGAGCGGGGTCTACCACCTTGAAAGTCTTGGAGTCCCAGGACAACTTCACGTACAGAGTATCTTTGTTGTTCGACTCAGGGAACGGGGCATCGCCATCCAGGTGCTTCACCTTGTATAGAAAGGGAGGAAATTAAGCATTTTCACATTTGATTCTAAAGTGTTATTTGTGATATAAACGATGTTTCACCTTCACAGGCCTGAGGATGGACTCAACGTTGACTTCGTTATCACAGTTGCGACACTCATAGTAGAAGATCTCCTGTGGATGAGGCTGTCTGCCAAGCAACTTCAGTTTGCTCACAGGCACTTCAGATACCC
Organism: Paratilapia polleni; assembly: GCA_015106735.1. Classification (NCBI taxonomy): domain Eukaryota; kingdom Metazoa; phylum Chordata; class Actinopteri; order Cichliformes; family Cichlidae; genus Paratilapia; species Paratilapia polleni. The sequence continues at coordinate 44,692 of VUQI01011206.1, forward strand.
GCATGAACCACTGAACTACCGCCTTCATCTGCTCCCCACTCTCTGAAAAAGACGGACACAAGGCAGACAACAGAGTCACATACAAAGTCTAACAGGGCAACTATCAAGTTAGGTCCAAGGTCATCTGAGATCAGTCTTGAGTCATTTTAGTACAAGTAAAGTCCCAAATCAAGTTCCAAGTCCATTCATCACCACTTGAGACAAGAGCATGTCAGGTATCAGCTCAGAGCCAAGTCTGATCTCAGATCTGACATTGCCAAGTCTAAAGTAATTTAGGTCTTGAGTTATTCAAGTCCAAACAAATTCCCAAATCAGTTCTCAAATCATTTATGATCACTTGAGACAAGTCCAACTCAGGACTCAAGTTGTTTAAGTCGAAGTCAGTTCCCTTGGGACAAGTCCGTGTCAGGTCCCAGATCATCTGAGCCAAATCCAAGCTTCAAGTTAATTAATGACTTCTGTGTGAACAGGACTCACCATCACCAAACAGCCTGATAACTTTGGCCACATATGGGTTGTCTTCATCATCCCCCTCTATGAGGATGTGTTGGCCTGTGTTGATGACAGTAGTTCTCGGGAGACCCTCCACACTTATGGCAAAAGAGCTGAAAGAGAAAAATCAACAAAAACTATTTATATAAGCAAATGCTTGAATTTCAAAATCAAACCATAGTGATCGACAATGTCAAAATGCCTTTGTCGTCTTGCATGCCCTTTTGATTTCTGGGCATCTTTAAAGAGCAGATGAAGATTTGTCTGTTGATGAGTCTTTCACCTTTGTGTTATATCTGATTCTGTTGTAATTGTTATTTATTGGGACATCAACTCTTCAGAGTTGCTATACAAATGTTGTAAACTGTGACTTACAGTAAAGGAAATTTTATCTTCTGAGGTTGGGTTTTATTTTTCAGTCTGTAATTGCTCAAAAAATAGTTCAAAATAAAAAATACTAAATTGGGTTAAGACTTGAAAGTAAAATGCTATAAATTAGATACATTTACAGACTGATCATTTTAGGTCTTTTGCTTAGACTTATGACACATTTGATGATGGACAAACAACTGAACATATTGAGGTTAATCAGAAATAAGGATAAAGCCTAATTCATTCTACAGCCTCATACAGAATCAAAAGCTGCAGACAAATGACAGTTTAAAGTAGAGCCTGACTGATATGGAATTCTTAAGGGTGATACGGATACCAATATTTGGTGATTTAAAAATACAGTAAATTGGCAGATTTTTATTTATTTTTGTCTTTTGAGGCACACAAAACAAACAGATTTCCCTAACAATTCTTACGCAGTTATTTATGAGTCCTTAATAAGAGAATATGGCAATGCAGTTTAAAAATAAACTTGTTTTTTTGTCATAACAAGTCATGGATTACTCATTTACGCTCTGCCCGACTGCTCGGATCAGCTGGTTGTTGTGTTTATGGGTCCAAGCACATGCTGCCAACAGGGAAGTTGTGCCCTCTGGTAGACAAATTATACAACATCAACACTCACAACATCTCTAATTTTTAAACTTTCATTTATCATCCATTAGAAATGCCGATATCCATATATCAGCAAACAGCTAATATCAGCCGAGATATTGGTCGGGCTCCGATAGAAAGGTTTTTTTTTCCCCTTTTGATTTGATGAATTGAGCCAATCGATATCAATGAACATATTGGCGTCTACTAATTTGCACAAGTTTACAACTTTACAAACATCCCAGAAGGTTGATTCTGTTCATCTGGACGTAGCGTTTTCTGTGGGAGAAACGTTTCATCACTCATCCGAGTGACTTCCTCAGTCTCAGCTGACTGCAGGTTTCTCCAACCTTATAAACAGTGCATTTGCATAATGACCGAAACTAGCACCACTGACTAACAATGGGCCGTGAGGTCAGTTTCATGATTATGTAAATTGTCATGACCATTGATCAATGGCCATGAGTACCATTCACGGAAAGTTGGGGAATGGCTGCAATCACAGCATTGTAAGATGGTGAAAGGTGTACTCTAAGGCCCCCTCCTCGGTTCAGAGATGGTCGTTCCCTTTTCACATAAATGGCCTCCTTGACTCCGCGCTCAAACCAGCTTTCCTCCCTGTCCAGGATGTGCACATCCTCATCATTAAACGAGTGGCCACTGGCCTGTAGGTGTAAATATACTGCGGAGTCTTGACCTGACGAGGTAGCTCTTCTGTGTTGTGCCATCCGCTAGGCCAGTTCTCGTAATTCTTTTAAGTAGTCTTCAGGAATAGCTCTCTGGGATTCTTGAAGGATCTTCCAAAGCTCTTCTTTTGATGTCAGCTGCCTTTTGTTGCATTCTCTGTCAAGATGATCCCACACTGCTTCAATAATGTTGAGGTCCGGGCTCTGGGGAGGCCAATCCATGACTGATAGTGTTCCATTGTGTGTTTTTCTATCCAGGTATGTTTTTACTGAATTGGCAGTGTGTTTGAGATCATTGTCGTGCTGAAAACAAGACACTTAATAGATGTTACTGCATGGTGGATCAAAATCTTATGGTACTTTTTTGCGTTCATAATTCCATTCAGTCCAGTTCTTGTGTAATTTGGCATACCTCACCCTTTCCTCCCTTTTCCCCTTCCTTAAGAATGGCTTCCTGACAGCCACCCTTCCACTGAGACCATTTCTGATGAGGCTTCAGTGAACAGTAGATGGATCAACTGAAGGGCCAGATGCATCTCTCAGGTCCTGTGTCAGGTCTTTGCTGAATTTTTTTTAAGGACATAACTTTCAGATACTGTTCATCTGTAGATAGTTTTTCTAAGCCTACCACATCTTTTGTCCTCCACTTGTCCAGTTTCCTCAAATTCTTTAAGGACTCACTGCACACCATGCCAAGATATGCCACGTTTTGATTTAATAGCTCTCTGAGAATTACATTGTCAGTGCAAAAATACTACTGCCTGTCAAACTGTTATCTTTGACATTTTTTGTAGATTCAACTAAGGAAATGAGAAATTCTTATGTTTTTTTGTGAGAGACTGCTAGTAACAAAGCGCCTAAAGATACAATTTAAAATTGATTCTTCGCTAACATTCCTCTGAAAATGGTCGGGTACAAGGACTGGACTAAAAATGAGTGAAACATAAGAAATTAAGGGTGGCTCAAGACTTTTGCACAGTACTGCAGATAGAAATAGGCGTCAAGTTATTGGAGAAGGGCTGCCATGAGGAATAGTTGACATATTTGCTTGAAATTCCCTTAAATGGTGATCACAATAGTTGCTGTTTGATATTTTGTCATTCACTCGTCAGTGCGACACTTATCTTTCAAGTCAGTTATTACAATAAAACAAATTTAAGCATCAGTTGGAGAAGACAAAGCATAAACAGAACTTTAAAAGTGTTCCAAGTAGGTTAAAAAAGTGAAGAACATAAATACTCACCCATAGTCGCAGGTTTTTAGCCTCCTATTGAAGTTTAGTGTCTGTCCACGCCACTCATATACTCGTCTGACTTTCGGTCGAGTGAAATATTTCATCCTGTTTCCTCTCTTTCAGCTCACACACAGAGGACAGATTTACAAGAAAGAAATAAACCTCTGTTCTGTCCTGAAGCCGATCTGACCGCTTCTCTGCTTTAATCTAAGTTAAAGAAACTCTATTGCACGGGACAGCAACGAGATTTCGCGCGAAAAATGCGTAGCTTCCGGTTTTCTTTTTCGCTTATTGAGAACGCAACGCTGCCGTCATACTGCCCCCTACTGATTGCTCGTCATTTCCCCTTTTATTCTATTCATTTAATCGCATTTTTAACATTATTGTAATAAATAAAACTGACTTGACTTGGCTTGACTTTGGAAAGAGATTTTTTTTTTATAATATTATTTTTTTAAATATTATTATTACAAAGTCCCATAGCAAACTGACAGCCAGTCAGTTTCTTTATTTTAGTAAAATAATCCCACCCACCAGGGTGTTGATATGATGGAGAGAAGGAAGGTAAATCTATTGTGTGTCCAGGAGACCAGGTGGAAGGGATGCAAGGCCAGGGGCACTGGAGGTGGATTCAAGCTGTTCTATCAAGGTGTAGATAGGAAGAGAATTGGAGTAGGGGTAATATTGAAGGAAGAGTATGTGAAGAGTGTTGTGGAGGTGAAGAGAGTGTCAGACAGGACCATGAGTTTGAAGCTGGAAATTGAAGGGGTGATGTTGAATGTGTCAGTGTGTCTGTCCCACAAGCTGGATGTCAGTTAGAGAAAGAGGAATTCTGGAGTAAGTTGGATGAAGTGGAGACTGCAAGGAGGTGTCAGGGGAGAATGTAGCTAGGCAGCATCAGTCTGTAGGATGACTCTGAATATCAAGAAGAGGAAGCGAGTGAAGACAGAGGCAAGGATTAAATGGTGGAAGTTGAAGAAGGAAAAATGCTGCACAGAGTTCAGGGAGGAGTTGAGACAGGCTCTGGATGGTAGGGAAGAGTTACCAGACGACTGGGAAAGTACAGTGGAAGTGGTGAGGGAAACTGCAAGGAAGGTATTTGGCATATCCTCTGGACAGAGGAAAGAAGACAAGGAGACTTGGTGGTGGAATGAGGAAGAACGTGAGGCTGGACACTAAGGAATTAGAATAGGACTTGTATCGATTGGCTAGACAGAGAGATCAAGCTGGAAAGGATGTGCAGAGGATTAGTAAGGAGGAAGTGAGGGCAGCTATGAAGAGGATGAAGAGTGGAAAGGCAGTTAGTTCAGATAACATACCTGTGGAGGTATGGAGATGTCTAGGAGAGAGAGCAGTGGACTTTTTTACCAGATTGTTTAAAACAATCTTGAAGAGTGAGAGGATGCCTGAGGAATGGAGAAGAAGTGTACCGGTACCGATTTTCAAGAACAAGGGTGATGTGCAGAGCTGTAGTAACTACAGAGGGATAAAGATGATGAGCCACACCATGAAGCTGTGGGAAAGAGTTGTTGAAGCTAGTTTAAGAAGAGAGGTGATGATCAGCGAGCAGCAGTATGGTTTCATGCTGAGAAAGAGCACTACAGATGTGATGTTTGCTTTAAGAGTGTTGATGTATAGAGAAATATAGAGAAGGTCAGAAGGAGCTGCACTGTGTCTTTGTGGATCTAGAGAAAGCATATGATAGGGTGCCAAAAGAGGAACTGTGGAACTGTATGAGGAAGTCAGGAATGGCAGAGAAGTATGTGAGGATGGTGCAGGACATGTATGAGGACAGTGAGACAGCGGTGAGGTGTGCAGTAGGAGTGACAGATGGGTTCAAGGTGGAGGTGTGATTACATCAGGGAACGGCTCTGAGCCCCTTCATGTTTGTAACATTGATGGACAGGTTGACAGATGAGTTCAGGCAGGAGTCTCTGTTTACTATGATGTTTGCAGGTGACATTGTGATCTGTAGTGAGAGTAGGGAGCAGGTGGAAGAGAGCCTGGAGAGGTGGAGGTATGCTTTGGAGAGAAGAGGAATGACAGACGTGTGAATGAGAGGGAGACCGGTGTAACAGTGAAGCTGCAACGAGCAGAGGCAGTGAAGGTGGATGAGTTTAAATACTTGGGGTCAACCATTCAAATCAATGGACAGTGCACAAGAGAGGTGAAGAAGAGAGTGCAGTGGGTGGAGACAAGTGTCAGGGTGATGTGACAGAAGGATAGCTGCAAGAGTGAAAGGGAAGGTTTACAACATGGCAGTGAGACCTGCTATGGTGTATGGTTTGGAAACGGTGGCACTAACAAAAAGACAGGAGGCCGAGCTGGAAGTTGCAGAGTTGAAGATGCTAAGATTTCATTGGGGGTGACCAGAATGGACAGGATTAGAAATGAGTACATCAGAGGGACAGCTCAGGTTGAGTGGTTTGGAGACAAAGTCAGAGAGACAAGGGTGAGATGGTTTGGACATGTGCAGAGGAGGGACAGTGGATATATTAGACAAAGGATGTTGATGATGGAGCTGCCAGGCAGGAGGAAAAGAGGAAGACCACAGAGAAGGAGGACATGCAGAGGGTTGATGTGACAGAGGAGGATGCTAGGGAAAGGGTGAGATGGAGGCAGATGGTCTGCTGCGGCAACTCCTAAAGGGAGCAGCCAGAAGAAGGAGAAGCAGAAGAAGATAGTG
>VUQI01011207.1:1207-12028 GCA_015106735.1 Paratilapia polleni
GAGGGAAGGACCCCCCCCCCCCCCCCCCCCCCAAAAAAAAGTATGTCATCATGTGGGATTCAAGTCAACATTGGTTAACAATGTATAAACATTATATTGAGTAGAATGAAGTATAAGGTGCAGAAAAGCCAAAATTTTATGTCCACATATGTGTACACAGGGTCTCAGGAGGATAGGGAGGAAATTAACAATCCTGCAGTGTGTGCACAGAGAAAAACTTCCTGCTCAACACTGACAAAAGATAAAGAGCCGATTGTCGACTTTGAGCAGGTGAGCAACTGAAGGTTCCAGGGAATCAGTATCACAGAGAACCTGTCATGGTCATCACACTTCTTCCTAATGACACTTCCACTAACATCCACCAGGTCACTGATGGCCAGTCTATGGTTAGGGTTGAGTTAGGTTGTTTTCTGTTGAAAGTTTTTCCATTTGATGTGGGTCAAAAGTCCTGAGGTCATCTTAACGTAGGATTTATGGTAAGTGTAACATGGGCCTGATAACACCCTAAATGTTACCCTAAATAACACCCCTGACATCTGGCCCGCATTATGTGGACCTGTGGCTGAGTTGAGGCATCCAGGCCCGGAGCCAGCGCCGACAGTCATTTCCAGATGTGACCCACAGATAACAGCAGATGTAAACCTCCTTTGGGCGAAATATTTATTGCTATCTGGGGTGATTCTAATTTCACAGTTTTGAAGGTGTTATAAGGGGGTGCGCTTGCTTTTTTTAATGTGACTTACTGTATCTGTTTTATGTATTTAACAACTGACGACAAAATGTATATTTTGTGTGTCGTGTTTGATTATATCAACATTTATCTGTAGGCGTTATTTGAAAGACAGTCCAATATTTGCTTACTGAAAGATGTCAGGCAGTTCCCATGGGATGTACTTACATGACTGTATGTCCTTGTTAGGACAGGGATTTGTGCTGGTATGTGTGCATATGTATGTGCCAATTGCATGACAGTGTGTGTGGTAACAGAATACTGCAAAAGTAGCCTGACATAAAGTAATGCACAACCTGTTTTAAATAAAAGTAATATGTAATAGATTACTTTTTAAAGCGGCAGCCCCAACACTGTTTATATGGCGTGTGTTTACAGGCACTTGTTAGTCCACCTCTTTAGTTGCTTTATTCTGTCAGATAATGGGATGTGTATATGGATCAGAGATAGCTACTATTGATTGAGATCTCCCAGGGAGTGTGTGTTTCTAGGAGAGGAAGCTTCCACTGTGTAGTGACACATGACTTGTGGGAGCCCTCATACTGACAACAGCTTTCAATCATTATCTCCCTCCAGGGGCTGGTTAGAAGCCGTCTAATGTACAATTTAAAAGCTCCGGCCAGCCACTGCTTTCCTTTGTCACCGCTGATAATCTGTGCAGATAAGAAAGTCGACAGTCGCGGGTGGGGCCTGGAGCCTAACTTTATTTCTTCTTCATTAAATTTCATTTTGTTAAATTTTTTTTTTAGTTTTTTTTTTTTAACCAGTCTTTAGTGGTTTTACTTCTGTCCTAGAGTCAAAATAAATATTCTGCAGTGCAAATTTGGAGTATTACATTTGAAAGATTTACCAGACAGGGAAGGTTTATTGAGTTGCATTATGCTACAGTCACACTAGGAAAAACAGTGGTCGGAGACCGCGGCACAAACATTTTAAAGAAATATCTAGAAATGTATTTAATATATAAAGCTGAAATTTCACAGCAGTCATTATATATGTCCAAACTTTGTACACCATCCAATTCTTCTTTAAAGTTTTTTTTATTTTTTTATTTTTTGTAATTACATACCTTATCATAACAAACATATTTCAGCTCCAGGTAGCTCAAATGAACAATGGAATTTGTAGCTATTAGCTGTGTGCTAACAGACAAACAAAGCTAGTTATTGCATGTTGCAACAAATACCTGTGTCTCTGCCATAAACCATCAACATGCATCACAGGTTAGGAGCACAAAAGGCCCACTCATATACAGTGTTGAAGAAAAAAAAAAGAAGACATTAGCAGATTTGTAAATTACAGCTGACATTTATTTTCCCTCTGCCTTTAACCAAGAGCACATAAACGAAATAATTCTAAATACTAGCTGATCCAAACTTCATCTTCTTATCCCCACATTGTTGTCGTCCGCTCTGCTGCGCCGTTTTCTGGACTTTAAGCGTTTTTATAGTGGCGTATTTTGATAACTTGATCGATAATCAGCAGCCGCTCAGCTGCACCGGGAAGATTAAAAATTTGCGCTGACCGTTAAAATATGTAGTGTAACGAAAGTAGAACGCGCACAAAGTAAACAAACATAGCATGTGCACACTAAATGTCAACAAACGTGCGCACGGCGAACACAGTCGTAAGGTTGCCGTTTGGTGCTCAATTGAACTGTCAAATGTACAGATTGTGGGTTTTGTATAAAATATTTGTATAGGCCATATAGATGTTGCAATGTTTATGCAAAGTTTCATCAAGACTGGTCCACTCATCTAGGAGGAGATAGGAAACATACATGTTATATATTTTTGTATATATGACATACATACATATAGGTTTGCACATATGAATTTCAAGCCCTAGTGCCTCAAGACAGCTATTACTTCCTCACTAGTTTGTGTGTGTAACTAATCACTCACCTTATTCCCTAATAAAGGTTTTGAGCAGATCACTGCATAAAAATAGATGTGCAGTCTGGCCTAACAAGGATGTTTTTTCTATGGGGGTTTTGACAATTTTCCACACAGTATTTGTGTGCTTCATGCACTTTCAGCCACAAAAACAACTTCTTACTTTGATCTTCCCATGAGCTATCATTCATTTTGAGCTGTTTTCTCCAACTGTACCTTAGGCATTGCTCATCAAAAATTTGGTTTCCAGGCAATACATTGGACATGTTATCAAGTGCTTTAGTAATGATACAAATCTGTATTATATTCAACAGTTAGTTCAGTTTTACAGACAATCCTTCCCCTGAGGGATTAATGAAGTATATAATAAAAACTTTGCTTGATGTCACTGCCCAAGTAGCAAGGGCAAAAGGCAAATATGTGAGGTAGCTATCAAGCTATAAAATAGAATTGCACTTTGATGGGGTGGAGTAAAATTGGAACAACTCAGAATTTGCTTTATTATGAAGTTAGTTCACAAGGTTTCTTCCTCAGATATTGCAAAATGTATCCAAACAGTGCAGGCAAGATATCAGTAGTCCATTTGGTTATTCTTTGGAAGGCAATAGGAGAAATATGAGGTGGAGAAATCTAGGCCTTAATTTTTTTGGCTCTTATTTGCACTTTCTTTCGTTCTCTGCTTCAGTTCGAAGAGAACAGCAGACAAAAGCTTCTCTGGAACCATTTCCATTCAGGTCAGGGTCCAACCACATGGGTGCCTCTCCACTAGAATCAACCCGTCTGCCAGCTCAAACTGCCATACTGTGACCAGATCCATATGTTCGGGAAGGGTTAAACATCTGCAGATAAGCATCCACCACTTTTATGTGAAAAGGAAATCAAGACGCCTTATGCAGAACACTGGCAATGTGTGAAGCAGAAGGTGAAGCGAGCCATGTTTCCTCTCAAACCACAGATTCTGTGATGTTTACAGTTGTGTCTGTGCTCATGCTCCGGAAATACTCAGGAAAATAGACGGTTTAAATAGCTCTGTAACATTATCAACAACTTCAGCTCTCTTGTGTTTATTCTTACTGAGCCGCAGTCATGAAGAGGAAAATTCAAATGACTCATTCAACCCACTTCTTACTCACTACACTACTCCAGCTGTACACCATAAAACTGATATTGAAAATGACAAAAATCAGGTTACAGTTATATTTCTGCATTACAGAGGAAATTTCTAACAACATCACTTCCAGGAACTTGGCAAATAACATCAAGACATCTCCCTAAAACCGTGTGCATTTTTTTTCAGCAACACTGAGAAACAAAGACAGAGAGAGAGAGAGAAAAAGCAAGAGCAACAGTTTCGATCTTATTTGCACTTTCATCTTTCAACTAAGGTGAACTAACAAATTAATATTTCCTGTCTAATTATCTGAGGAGCAGCTGACAAAAAGTCCATAGACTGTATACAAAAGATGGATGTAGCCATTGTGACATAATTTGAAAGCCTCAACATTAACATTCTGGCATTTCGTAAACCAGAAGTCGTCTACAGCTACCATCTTCAGACCAACAAAAAACCATAAACTGTATGGCTGCAATGCTCAAACCCAGATACCTAGCAATTGGTGCTAAGCAACAGGCTAATACAATACTTAAATTTCACTTACCAGAACTGGAGCAGAAACATCTTGGATGGTCTGTACCACATGGAAACCCACATTATTTATAGGCCAGCCTACCTGCACAGACCTCTGTTGTGCAAAATATGTGGTACAACTGGTCTGTGGGCTACTGTGCTGTTGTTGGTCCATCAGCCAGCCACGGAGAAGAGCAAAGTTGTAACATACACCGATAACATTATGACCACCTGCCTAATACTGTGTTGGTCCCCCTTTTGCTGACGCAACAAACTGCGATGCACTGTGTATTCTGACACCTTTCTATCAGAACCAGCATTAACTTCTTCGGCAGTTTGAGCTACAGTAGCTCATCTGTTGGATCGGACCACACAGGTCAGCCTTCGCTCCCCACGTGCATCGGTGAGCCTTGGCCGCCCATGACCCTGTCGCCGGTTCACCACTGTTCCTTCCTTGGACCACTTTTGATAGATACTGACCCCTGCAGACCGGGAACACCCCACAAGAGCTGCAGTTTTGGAGATGCTCTGACCCAGTCGTCTAGCCATCACAATCTGGTCCTTGTCAAACTCGCTCAAATCCTTACACCTGCCCATTTTTCCTGCTTCTAACACATCAACTCTGAGGGCAAAATGTTCACTTGCTCCCTAATATATCCCACCCACTAACAGATCTTTGATGTTTTTTTCTCCCGTTCCTGGTGAACTCCGCTGTCACTCCCTTCCCTATTCCGGCCCACTTGCCAACCAGTCAGCATTTGGCAGATGCATACATCATCCGCGTCCAGCGACGTGCAGTTGGGATTTTGGAGGACTGCACGGGAGCATGTCCTCCATGTCCTCCAATGGGTGAAAACCCCTCTCCCGTACGCTGTCCAAACGGAAACCCGTACGCAGACGGACACATTTGCGGGACCATAAATTACGCTTTAGTCTTTTTTGCCTCTGTGTCAGTCATTCCCTATTTGATTATTTCCTGTTTTACACTGAATATTAGCTTTCTTTTGTGTATTGTTTTGGCGATGGTAAAAATGATGCAGGCTCTGTGGACACCTCATTAGAAATATCAACACTAAAAATCTGCATGCATATGCGCAACCGGTCAGAAAAAAAAAAAAGGTACCCTAAGACTTTTTTCAAAACTAGAAGTAAAGGGTTGCATTTATGCAGTCCACTCCCTCCTTATCAGTGAGGCCCGGCTGCCCAGCAGTAGTAAGGTGAGCTGCCAAACCTGATCTACCACTTGCAGTCGTTAAACGACAAACAAACAAACAAATACCTCTATGCTGGTGGTGGAGAAGCGGTTGATGTTGGCGCTATTGTCTTCAAAAGTTCCAAATCTCTTTAATAGTGAAATCTGTGTAACGATAACGCGAAGTGGACGCGGCTATTCTGCCTCTGAGGGTGAGGCTAACCTCTGGCTGGGCTCCTCGGGTGTTGCCACAGTAACTGCTGTTGTGCCTGATACTGAAGCAGACTGGCGCTTGTTAGTGTGTGTCAGAGTTGTATCCTTGCTCACAGTTATGAAATACACACACCCCAGGAATAATGTTAGGTAACAAAAACACTTGCAGACTTCTGTTCTGTTCCTCCTGTTGTTGGAATTGATTTTTATTTTATTTTTTTCTGTTTGTTTAATATTTGGGCAGGTAACACCAGCTAACCCAGTTCTCTTGTCTTCTCTAGCTGCAACAACTGACAGTTTTTAAATAAACCAGGAATAGAGAATAAATTATAGTTACTAGCGCTGCCAAGAGCTGCATCAAAGTTGGATTTTTGCTCTAATTCATGTTCACTTCTAAATGTGTGGGGGGCTGATTTGAAACAATTACAAATAAAAACAACTTTATGCATTTAGGGATTTATAGATGTAGACATGGTCAAGAGGACCTGAAGTTCAAACTGAGCATCAGAATGGAGAAGAAAGGTGATTTAACTGACTTTGAATGTGGCATGGTTGTTGGCGCCAGACGGGCTGGTCTGAGTATTTCAGAAACTGCAGATCTGCTGGGATTTTCCCACACAACCATCTCTAGGGTTTACAGAGGATGGTCTGAAAAAGAGAAAATATCCAGTGAGAAGCAGTTCTCTGGGAGAAAATGCCTTGTTGATGCCAGAGGCCAGACTGCTTCGAGCTGATAGGAAGGCAGCAGGAACTCAAATAACCACTCATTACAACCAAGGTATGCAGAAGAGCATCTCTGAACGCACAATATGTTGAACCTTGAAGCAGATGGGTTACAGAAGACCAAACCTTGTCTGGTCTGATGAGCCTCGATTTCTGCTATGACATTCAGATGGTAGGATCAGAATTTGGTGTAAACATGATGAAAGCATGGATCCATCCAGGGTTGTATCAACATTCAGGCTGCTGGTGGTGGTGTAATGGTGTGAGGGATATTTTCTTCACTTTGGGCCCCTTAGTACTGACTAAGCATCATTTAAACACCACAGCCTACCCGAGTATTTTTTTCTGACCATGTCCATCCCTTTATGACCACAGTGTACCCATCTTCTGATGGCTGCTTCCAGCAGGATAACACACCATGTCACAAAGGTCAGATCATCTCAAACTGGTTTCTTGAACACAACAATGGGTTCTCTGTACTCAAATGGCCTCCACAGTCACCAGATCTCAATCCAATAGAGCCTCTTTGGGAAGTGGTGGAACGGGAGATTTACATCATGGATGTGCAGCTGACAAATCTGCAGCAACTGAGTGATGCTATTGTGTCAATATGGACCAAAATCTTTGAGGAATGTTGAATCTATGAAGATTTAAGGCAGATCTGAAGGCAAAAGCACTAGGTCTAAACTTATGAAAAACTGTAGTGGACTGTCCTCATCATTTTAAACAAGGTGCACATTACAACCTGCCCACAGGCAATCCACCTACTTCCCTAACAGGGCCAAACCAGAACAGGATAAAAGATGTACTGCTTTCCCTTCTCCTGCTATGATTTTTAAAAAAAAAAAATATTTTGTGACAAAAAAGGCTGGAGGAGCAGTGGATTCTTCATATGAGGTAGGTATTGTGACTGACAGCAGCCCGCAGCATGTTAGAGAAGCTTTGTACTCTACATCACGGTCACATCCTGTGTGTTTACACCTATTACATTGGCCTTTATTATGGTCCAGAACTTCTACATGCCACTAAGGATCAATGCTCAAATAAGAAGATTCCCAATAAAGACAAGTATTCAGACAATTAGCTCAAGCTGTAAAGATTACAGATACAATCACTAAGAGAGGCTTTTTTAAGGTTCTGAACATTGTTATCAGGCTCATGAGAGCAGTTCATATAAAAAGTGAATTGTGAGACATAAACCTCAGCTGTCCCTGTTTAACCTTTACAGCTGTAAACAATGGAAGGAACCACTTATTTGGTGTTCATCAATCAATATGACATCGACCTTCATTCTGAGGGAAAGGATCTCTCATTGCAAACACTGCTGTGCAATTGTGGCTGAGCAGTGATGATAGTTCATTCCTGAGATGTCTATTTATGGGCAGACATCTGACTAAAGAGCTCTGCGGCGTATTTCTATTGACGTTATTATGATGAAGCCCATGAACATGTCTCAATGAGTGACACACAACAGTGCACTGGAGCCCGGGCGCAAGTCGTGGGAGCTCACGGGTCTACAGGGAAGCTCCAGCTTCAGCCGTGATTACTCACCACATGAGTGAGCATCGCTCAGCCACGAGCGTTATCACACCGACATGATCAGCGTAGGCTGCTGGTCAACTAATGCACCGTGTACAATCCTGCGCCTGTCTGCTCAAACGACGCAGGACCAGAAAGAAGTCAGCGATGCCCCCCCTCCATCTGTCTGCTGAGATCAAATCTCCCAATAAAGGCGCAATGATAAAGGATTTATTGAGCAGCAGCCCCATGCTCATAAAATGGAACAGTAAATCTCTGTTGAAGAACTTTACCTCTTTTCTTTTTTCCCCAGCCTGTCCGTGGGAGGACTTTTTTTTTTTCTTTTACAGCTGCTACATATTTTCTTCTTGTTTAGTGCCAAGAGCTAAACAGAAAAAGAAATGCTCATTGCAGGCAATCCTGCACATGTTGGAATATTCAACATGAAACCCCTCTCCACTGTAAATGCTCACAAGAGCGATCGCCCTCTTTGTTATTATCTGCAGCTCGTCAAGATGATACAAGATAATGAGGATCGTTTTATAACCTCAATCCACTATTTATGTGTGTGTTTATATAGGAGGGAGTGAACTCACGAGTGTCTGTTCACACATGGCGAAGGTGTATGTGTGTGTGTGTGTGTGTGTGAGAGAGAGAGAGAGAGAGAGAGAGAGAGGTACATAATGAGCACGCTTAAGGATAGTGTTAACACGACCGGCGGTGCAGTAAATTATTGATGAACCTTGGAGCTTTGGGAGGCTTGTAAAGAAGCTTCACCTGGAGGTCAGAAATTCAGCCTCTGATATGTGTCACAGCTCGCCCTCAGGGCCTGCTCGCTGCTCTCTGACACCTTTTAGACATTATACCTAGGCGGTAAATACATTAAACATGACTGCTGCAAGTTTCATTTGGTTTTGACTGTAGGTTTTTCTTTAGATCACAAGACAAACTCTGCATGCATCAGACTTGAGTATACCCAGAATTAAGTAAATATATCCATATGCTGCATGGGATGCTGTGGCTTCCTCTGCTGTTTTTGCCTGCTCCTGGATGCTCTATCTTCTCTCCCTTAATGGGGGTGCATTACTTTATCATTTAGGCTAATTACTGTTGAACAAATGGTTTCTCGCTGCCTGTCAGCCTGCAGTGTGTAATCATTCTTGACCTACTCACTGAACTCTCTGTTTTAAGTATGCGAACTGTATAATACTCGCCCTGCTTAATTATTAATAGGATCAAACAGCGTGGGATGCGCCATCCATTTAATCTGTGCTCCTAATAACTGCAGTTGCACAGCCCAGTGAATTCAGGGGAGAGGGGGGAAAGATGAATTGGAGCCAGGATGAGGGAATGAGAGCTCCAGCTGATCCAAGCAGACTTCTATAATAAAATATGATAGACAGAAGCACACTGGCCAATACAAAACCCTGAATACTGAAATAAAAGTATGGAAAAAGAAGATCATTTTTTTGGTGGAGCATCTACCTTTTCCACATATAAAGTGACACTTTTATTCCTACCTAAAAGGTGATATAGAGACAGGTTTCCAAACGTCAGAGTGCTGCGGGACAGCTTATAGGGAGCTCACCACCACAAGTTTGTTGCCAAATACTTGAAGAGCAGGAATGGCAATGTGGAAACTGTTCAATATCACCCAAATGAAAAGTCCTTGTTAGCTTAAAGTGCAGAATTCATCTGCAGGCATCTAGCAACTTGACCAGAAGCAGTATTTTTGCAAGCAGGGAACCTAATGAGGATAAGATGTCTGCTAAAAAATGATGGCTTAGAAATCAAGAACCTTACCTGATTTAAATTTGCTCATCTCCCACTCAAGGTCAACTTCTCAGCCATGTCCGGACAGATTTCAGCATGCCCACTATTTCCAGGTCACTCCAAGGAAGTCCAGTTCAGAGAGCAAAAGTATGATTCTGTTTCAAACTGCCCTAAATTTTGTGTGGAGAATCACCGCTGGTGATCAGAGCTGTAGTTATGTAGATCAGTAGTTTTCAGTCGAAGAATCCACAGTTTCCAAGCCTAAAGGAAACGCATCAGGTGAGGAGCAAGACAGCATGATTTTATTTTTATTTTTTTAACATTCATCAGGTTGTGCGCAGAGAATCCATCCCTCTGGGTGAAGCTGTCAATGCGGACTTCTGGGGAGTCCTGAGGAGTCTGGAGAGAACGTTGAGCAGAAACAGACAAAACTGTGGCACACACCAGAGGTTCTTTTTTTAGCCATACCAACACCATCTTCACTCACCATCTGGACCACATGCCTGATTTGGCTCCCTGCCATTTCCTCCACTTCTTGAAAATGAAAATCAAGTTGAAGGATCACTGTTCTGTCACACCAGAGGAGAGGCACAGGTCCAAGGGCACATAACTGGCATTATTCTGAGAGATCTAAAAATAGCAGTCATGCTTAAAACAGTCCAGAGGTGAATGAGAATATGATCTTGAACGTAAGATCAGCCACATTTATATCAGGTAAGGTTTTTGTTTTTTATGGAATTGGTCTCAAACCTTTTTATTCACAGCTCAAATATCAAATGTACACCAATCAGGCATAACATTATGACCACCTGCCTAATATTGTGTTGGTCCCCCTTTTGCTGACCATACACAACAAACTGCGATGCACTGTGTATTCTGACACCTTTCTATCACAACCAGCATTAACTTCTTCGGCAGTTTGAGCTACAGTAGCTCATCTGTTGGATCGGACCACACGGGACAGCCTTCGCTCCCCATGTGCATCAGTGAGCCTTGGCCGCCCATGACCCTGTCGCCGGTTCACCACTGTTCCTTCCTTGGACCACTTTTGATAGATACTGACCACTGCAGACCGGGAACACCCCACAAGAGCTACAGTTTTGGAGATGCTCTGACCCAGTCGTCTAGCCATCACAATTTGACCCTTGTC
>VUQI01011215.1:13261-24831 GCA_015106735.1 Paratilapia polleni
TTTTTTTAATCTCTAAAAAAAAAAAAAAAAAAAAAAAGTCACTCTTCTGAAATCAGTCCAGAGGCTTGAAAACCATGAATTGTGGTCTAAAATAATTAAATCAGTTGCACTAAATCTCCCTTTTCCTTAAATGTAGATCAAACATATCCATTCAGCTGTGCATCGAATAGCTTACTGTTTATATAAGCAACAATGTTTGTATTATGCAATCTCATCTCTGTGAATGAGTGTTCACCACATGTGCCTTTGTATGGAAAACTGTTGAAATAGTAATAAAAGTTTACATTGAAAACAATGGAAAGACTGTCGTCGCGCATGTTTTTGGTCAGTTTTGGTTGCATATCACTGGCTGGCAGGATCATCTAGAGATAAATGGAAAGGTACATTTATCAGCCACATATACTGTTGAGGTGTCCTTGAACTGTTGCTGAGCCTGCTCAGTGTTCTGTAAAGCAGGAGTGATATAACTCAGTGAAATACATAAGTGTAAATGTAAATAACTGTCCTTAAAAATTAATTAATTAATTAAAAACAAGCAAAACCTAAATGTACTCCTTAGCTGGCAGCTTTTCTTTAATGGTTTTTCTTTCTGCTTTAGTCACATCTAGAGAGAAATCAACCGCAATTCAGTTGCAGCACATCGTCACTGCCAAATGAAAAGATTATCACAATTCCCCCGAGATCAAACAATTTTCCGAACACCATCAGGGACGTGGGTTTATTTTCTGTTTAGACGCAACCTAAATTGGAGGGAAACAGTAGAGCTCTGTCCTCTTTCAGTGTAAAATGAATCAGGACAAAGATGCTCTCTCTGGTAACCAGTAAAAATCTTAACCTTGGTGTTTGTTGTGTAGATGAATAATAAGCCAATATGCACTGGCACACATGTCATTAACCTACTGCTATTCAGAATTTGGGGAAAACAAAGAACTCAGTAGCACCCTCACCCTGGACTGTGATAATCTATGTGCACCACCGGTGCTTTCTGAGCTACTGTGTGCTGTACAAAACACTTCCCCTGCGTGATTTGCTGTCTGACACCACATATGGCGAATGCGCCCACACCGACATATGGGCCCCTCACAATTCATTAGCATTGTCATGTAAAAAAGGGTAATCCCACTGTAAAACAAATGAAATGTAACCCTTTACAGTACAGGTTGATTTGGCAGCTCTTTTCATTCATTCCCTCTCTTTTATGAAATCTCATGTAATTCAATGAAAGAGGTTTTTAACACAGCTCTGGCGCACCCCCATGGGTGTCTGCATTCTCGGTTTATAGCAGCAGAGGTTTTACAAGCCACTCTCCTCTTGTTTACAGCTGCGCTGCACGTTCAAATGAGCCATAGTACACATAAACAGCAGCTCCATGCAAATATTACAGTGCCCTTATTAACCAGGGCAGGCTGCAATTACATTATGTCCCAGGCGTTAACATCCAGAGAGCTAGCGTGGTCCTCTGTGACAACTCCACTCGCCCTCTGTGTTTCTTGGCTGCGTTATGGCCCTCATAATCTGATTCACAGTTTTTGTCATTCTGCCAAGAGGCAAGTTGCATTAGCCAAGCACTATAGGCTTTAATGAACTGAGTGTCAATGTTAAGCATACTAGAGCAAGCTGGAGTGACGGCGTACAACCAGGCTGTCATTTGCAGCCATGTTGGATCACAGTCTAAGTTATAGCTGCTCAGAATTAAAGGTTTGTCAGGCCTCTGAGTAAAAAAAGAAAACCTTGACCCTGAATTTTGCTTTGTGCAGTAGGCATCCTGAATGACAGTAAGTCCTGTGTTTAGGGAGCAGTGTTTATAGCGATGGGGTGTGGCTTCTTTTTGACATAAAGCACAAAATGGCTGCTCGCAACGGCCAATCATGAGACTGAAGCAATTGATTCCAAGATGGCGCCGCAATGACATTAACATCACTTGGACCAGATTTGATGGCAAAGGCAACACTTCCAGACAACGATTTGATGGACAAGAACACAAGGGCCTGGTGACAAGAGGGGGTCCAAAGTGGGAAATGGCGGGTTTTGGTGCACGTCCAAGGTCTCAGAACTCGTGTGATGCTCCTTTCACAAGTTCCTCAGAATCGCATTGGTATGCAGGAATGCAGCCCTAGGAGGCCATTCTGTGTGATTTTGGGGGGAAACATGTTTGCAACTGGTTGCGAGGACAGAGGATATGTGCGTCTTTGGATCCAGTCATGGCCAGTGCCAAAAAAAGTGGGCATCTGTCCAGATCTGTCCACCTTTGTGAGCTGCTTCGCAGTGTGGCAGCGTAGCAGCGTGGTCATTCTGTTCAGTGAGCAAAGACAAAATGGCTTCAGATGCTTTGAAGGGTATGTTGTCCCGTGTAACGTTTCATTTATAATAAATAAAGACCATGAATAAAGAGGTGCATGTGAGTGTGTGTGTCTGTGTGTGTGTAAGCACTGAGTTGTGGAGATTATTGAAGGCTTTCTTGATACGCACAGCCTTGTTAGAGGAATACATTTCAGCCCCCTGTATACACACTCACACACACACTCACAGACACACACACACACACACACATAGAGTTCACACGAGTGGCTTGTGTCATTCAGAAATTTTAACATGTTATTAAACATGATTTTTCCACTTTGAATATACAATACTTGCAGGAAATTATTTATTTTTGCTAAAAAAATACATTATCATAATAAACCTGAAAGGGCAGACTGGTGTAAAGAGCTGTAAGTTGTATTCAGGTGTTTTTCTACAGACTGGAAAGAGTATTTCTCCATTTCAAAAATAGTCTGAATAACTGTCATAGCTGTTCTAAATACAAAATATATGATTGGAAAACCACATATCATGATGTTCCTCTTGAGTGCTTGGCAATGTTTCTGTTCCTAGTAGTGAAGAAATCTGGAAATCTGACAACTAGAGGGTTCGAGCTGCCAAAGAAGAAGTCTCATATGGGAAATCCAGTAACACTGACTTCCTTTTTTCCTTTTTAAGCATCTTTTATACTTCAACTCCTATATAGTTCAGGAGGGAAATATTGTATTATTCTGCCTTTAACTGAAGGTCTTGATTACCACTTACTTTGAATATGATTTGAGATAAAAAAAATGAAAAAAATTTTATGTAATATGCAGAAATGTCAGCATTAGTAAAAGTATGCAAAATAAGTTCAACCACCACAAAGTTCTATTCATGAACAAGTGTTGTTGCTTTAAATGATGAAACATTTATTGAATTATGCTCCATTCTGAATATTTCCACTTTATATATTTTTACTGTTATGAACAGAGGTAAAACTACAGTAGAAAAGGCTTGTTTTTGTTTAATCAGGGTGGCAACTCAGTCTCCAAATTCTAGTTTGTAGCTTGCCATCCCTACATTTTTCAGTTTGGCTAATGAGTTTGGAAAGATAGCAGAACTGCACAAGGACCTTCAGTATTTCAACTTAAAACATAAAAATCTCAGAAGTCAGAGTGACAAGATTTGTACCTTAGCAGAATGACATTTCTAATTGAAGTTTTGTCATTTGCACAGGTAGCAGCTAAAACATTAAGCTTAAAATCCTCTCACACCCTAAAGCCGTCGCTTGGAGCTTATGTATTTATAAAATGAAGGAGAAATACTCGAGCAGGAGAGGCTAGTAAAACTTGCAGCTTAGGCCTGATGAGTTAGACGTCCGGATCACTGAGGATGCTTTTTCTTGAAGGCGAGAGAGCCCTGTTGTGGAATGTCAAGTAGTTTGGCCGGGGCGGGTGACTGAAGCGGGAAGTGATTTGACTAATGTTTTTCCTTTCATAGTGCTGCTCTCCACCACATCCCCCTCTGTCCTCCCCAACCGCCAAAAACCTCCCCAGAAAACTTTACGGTGATGTCATTCATATGCAAAACAGGCATGCTTTTAGCTAGTGAATGTGTGTGCATGCGTCTGTGAGCAAGTGTGTGTGTGTTGCTTGAGTGGCTGATTCCATTACTTGAAGGACCATTACACTTGCCTGTCAAAAGCCAAAAGACCTGAGAAAAATTAGCAGATTAAATCATTCTGTTCCTCTCCTCTTCTACTTCCGTCTTCTTTCCCCTGCTAGCATCCAAGCTGTTGTTCATACCATGGAGGTGTTTTGACAAAATCAAAAATGCAGTGCAACTCCTTTGAAAGCTGCTTCAGTTTTGATCAGTGACAGGTCCTAATTTTGGAGACAAATCTCTTAAAAATGACAAAAAATAAAAACAATGATAATGGTGCAAGACACAATCAGGGCAGAGCTCCAGGGAACGTGAGTAGCTACGAGGCAAAATCCTATAAACAGGGGCAACCAGGGAGACTGAAGCTAAATGTGGTTTTATAGTCTTGTAAAATCAAATGACACATTTGGGGATCCAGAACACATTTATTGAAGCAGTTGTGTGAAAGTTAAAATGCTGGTCAGGGTTCTAAAGATTAAAGATTGGTGAATTCCTGAAAAACATCAGTTCTGTGATGGCTTTAATCACAGAAATCACACCACAAACACAAATCTTAATCATACAACAGACTCCAGAGGTTGCACCTAGTTATACCTATTCTATGTGAGAATGTGAGAATAACCCCCTCCCACCTCGGGTCAGATTAGCATTCTGGGAAAACAAAATTCCCCACTGGAGTGTGGGGAGTTTACCACAGAGCAGATGGGTGTACACTGAAAATCAGCCACACAGGGGGAAGTGGTTGCAGAAGAAGAGGAAGAAGAGGCTTGGCCCCCAGGGAAGATGGAAGAGAGAGTATTGGATGGGGAGGAGTAGGCTGTGAGAGAGGGGCACGAAGAGTTAATGCCGACAGCTCAACAAAGCCCACCACCACTGCTGAGGGCAGAGAAGAGCACGGGAAAAGAGCTAAGGTCAAGGGGACCTCAGGGGGGTTCAAGTTCAAGGCGACTGTCAGTGTCTGCATTTTAACAGCCGCACCACACCCATCTGAGTATGTACACTTCCACCCACCCACCACCATTTACTCCTCGGCATTAAATCTGAAGCTACACACATACTGGCCATTGTCTCACTGTTGCCATATCTGGACCACATAGAGGCAAAAAGGTAAAAGCAGTGAGGGCTGAGGTTTATCTGGCTGGCTCTTATGGTAATGCGTGAGATTTTAAACTTGTGAGGCCCTCCGTGGGAGAGCTGCTGTCGGGAGGTCTTGTGTGTTTGTTGGCTGTGGGTGGTATTGTAGTTGAAGGACAGGAAATGTTCAGTGACTTGCATGAAATGTGTTTTATTCAGTGGCCTCAGACTGTGTAGAGATAGGTCTGTCTGGATTTTGGAGGAACTGTGGCTTTTTCAGCGATCTAATCTTGAAACATCTGAGCATGACGAAACAGTCATGAGTGATAAATGTTGTATTCTTTGACTCAGAGAAGAGAATTTGTCCTGGTAAATGAACTCTGAAGTATTTTTGAACCCTCAGACATACAGTTTATTTCTCATTGAGCAGCTTTAAGTTTGTTAAAATCATCTTAATTCAGTATTTCTGACAGTATCTCATATATGGTGTATTATGCCGTGCCAGGCCTTTATGAAACTATGGTGACTGAATTATTCAAACAGATGACTCGAAATGAAATATTCTATATTTACATCCTTTCTCCCAAGCTCAGCCTGACATTTTTAACATCAATGAAAATCTCCACACAAATTTGAAATAATGTGGGTTGAATAATCTTTGAACAATCACACAAGAACTTGCAACTTGCTGAAAATCTCTGTAGTTCACATTAATGAAGTTGCAGTGACAGAAGTTATTTTTTAAATGTTTTTTTGTCACATATGAGCTTTATCTGATTAAAATGTCATCAATTAGGGGGCACCATAAGGCTTATTTCAGAATATCAGTTTTCATTTAGTAACGAGAACTGATCGGTCATTTCCATCTAAGCCCTCCTGAGAAAAGCAAGCCGAAAAATCTAAAATGTTATTGAGCTTTTTGTTCAATTGTCCTACAGTGATTTTTGTAAATTATTTAATGGCAGCAAAAATCAAGTTTCAGAGTTGTTTTGTTGTGGCCTTCATCAGCAGATTAAAAAGAAGATAGAGTGCTTTTAATCAATATTTTTCAATGTTTTTTTCCCCAGTTTGTTTTAAATATGCTTTTATACATTAAGGATTTCTTTGTTCCTCTGAATGTGTGAAGTCTCTCACCTTGCCTTAATGAGCTCTTAGCTGTAAAGGACAGAATTTCCTAAGATACTTTTTGAAAGAAAGAGTCAAACTCTGGAGGGGATATTTAAAGATACTGGGGGTAAAACATAATTTACATCACAGATACTGTGACTGCTTCAGTAGCAGATTCACAATTAATGCATAACCAAACACACCCACATATGCAACACCATTTTCAAATAAACTTCCATTATAGAAGAAGACTTTTACTGCATTAAATGTGATTACTTGGTTACATAAAGTATTTTGAAGAAAATGTGATAGTTACATCTAGCCATTTCTTCTGGCATTTTATATCCAGAATGTGTGAGCACTTAAAATAAGAATCTGCCAAATATGCAGAACAATGGCATAATGAGATTTTTAAAGTCAATTATATTGATTATTTCTGCTTCTCTCACATGTCAAAGGCTACATTAGGATGCCAAAACAATTCAGCATGGAAGAAGGAGATGTAATCTGCTACAACCTTGAAATATGTTATTTGTCACCACATACTGTTTGAGTTAAGGCAACTAGGAAAGCACTGGTCTGGCTGGTGACAGAATAAAAAGAAAACAGTACTATAGTTTCTCAAAGCAAAAAGAAAGAAAGGAAAAAGGACAAAGATGGTTATATGTTAGAGAAAGAAAGATTCACTGATGGCTTCATTCATGTGCTGTGTATAACAGGGGAGGTTGAACACAGGTTGAGTTCACCATCAGCCCAGTCCAGCAGTATGCAGCTGTAGCTCCCTGCACACCATGCTGTAAATTCAACTAGTGGTTGGCATCTTGTCTGCATTGATTTGATGACTGAGAAGTCAAAAAATATCTCCTAGTCAGAACAAAAGCATTTTGTGCAAATGATTTGCATCCTCTTTTCAAACAAATTTATATCCAACTAGCCAACATGTTTTCAAAAACACCAAAACATTGTTTCAGGTGCTGATAGTCTGAAACATTTCTTTTCAGCTTCAGCTTTGAGTAAAAAATCATGCAAGATTTAGCAAAGTTTGAGTTGAGAGAGGGTGGACGTTCTTGTCAGTATCTAGTAGAATATACTTTAGTAACCTAAAAGTTGGTATAGGCAACAAAAAAACCCCCAAAAAACAAAACAAAAAAAAAATCTAGTTTTTTAGTGGTCTGAGAAGAAACTAGATCCCTGCACCTCCTGTGGGATCTCTTTTGGGCTTTAGGAAATCTTGGTGGTTAAGGGAGATTTTGGCTTCTCACAGGTCTTTCCAGGTTAAATTAAAGAAGTAGTATAAAGATTGTAAAAGTCCATTTCAAAAACTAGGATGCAGTGATGCTGAGACAGAGTGGGGTGGGGTGAAGTGAGGCAAATCCTGTGTGAAGTTAAAGGTTCGTATTGTTATTTCTGTGTATAAGCTGGTAGTTGTCTGGTTGGAAGAGTTTAGAACAGATAGATGGGCTGTCTATTTTTTTTTTCCTCTTCAAGACGTCTGTCCAGTGTGGTTTTATATTTTTCAAACCAAGCTAAAACAGATCTGTTTGAATTCAGGCACAGAAACATGTGCTGCCCTGATACGGGGAAATGGGGTTTTCCTAGGTTGATGCTGTGGTGTGACATTACATCAGCTCTGACTAATCTTGACCACAGTGCAAGTTCAAATCTATTTAATGAACTGGAACCCCACAAGTTGTCCCTTGTGATTTAGAGTCCATTTAAAGAGAGCATATGTTTGTTTTCTTTTCTGTGATCAGGCTGAGGTCAGAGGTCAGGCAGACCACCATCAACCCATAAAACACAGCATCACCACTGACCCCCTTGTCACCTCCCAAACCTCTGAACAATGGAAGGTCAATGGGGTGGAAATTTGTGTCACTGCATGTTTTTGTTACCCTCAAATGGACTAGACAAACCACAACATGTCCACAAGCCGACCTCTGACCAATCAGTGTGATGGCCACACACCCCAAGCTCTGTGCAGCGTCTTAGTGAAGAGATTAATATCTGAACTGCAGCTTCAGTCTCAGTGTCAGCCAAGGATAGTAATGTGAAACATTTTTTTAAGTAATTTGTTCACACATTTAAAAACAAATACACAACATTCTGTTTTTTCTTAAACTAATTTTATGAAAACAGCCAAATCTACATGAAGCTGAAGTACTAAGCTTAAGTGATTTTTAATAAATCTTTTGCTGACTTTAAGCAGGAACCAAAGATAATTATATATATATATATCTTACTGGTATTTAGTGGATTACATATATACTGTTGTTACTAAATGACTGGAAATCTATTTTCAGGAAACAGACACTAAAGTTAAGGAGCAGAAACTTGTGACATTTCATGGCTAACAAAGTTTTTGGACGATAACAAATTCTGCATGAAAAATGCATTTCCTGTTGTTTGGATTTGGGCTTTATTTATGTAGCTAGAGCTTCTAGTATTCAAAGGTGCTTTAAAATGTTCCTCTCATTAACTCCAAGCACACATATGCACTGATGAGACAGAGCTGCTATGAACAGTACTCAAAGCAATTTCAGGTTCAGTGTTTTGCTCAAGGACACTCTTGACATTCAGGGCCATGAGGATAGAACCAGCAACCTGAAGATGGATGGAGAACCTGATTCAATTTCTGAGACTCTCTGATTTGATTCAGCTGAGGTGTCTGCACAGCCAGTTCAGTTTTGTGAGCAGCTGTACATTGAGCTGTCATGCACACCACAGCTAGTAAATGTCCATAAACAGATGGTAAAATCACTGACATTAAGATCCTCATGGGTGCTTATGATGTTTAGACCAAAGGTGAAAGCAGGATGACTGCATTCAGGTTTAAAAAATATTATGTAAAAGCACAGTGAACATTTCATACAAGGTTTAATATGAAAATACACAAATAAATTGCTGGGGTTTTAATTTTATCTGGTTTCTGCATTCCAGTCCTTTGACCTTTGACATCAGTGTTGTCAAAATTTGTTCTCACTGCTTCAAATTCACTGAGATCTGATATAACATATCCCATAATATCTCAATGGAAGTACACTCCCAAGTATCTGGATTCTTTAAATCCTTACTGAAATCATCAACATAAACTTGAAAGCATAACTTGAATGTGACAACTCCAACAATAAAGCCTTTGTTAAATACACTTTTAACTGGTGTACTCTATAAGCTTCATGTAAACTCATGAGGGGAAGAAAATGTTTTTCCAGCCATAAAGTGATATCTAATTATTGAATTTAAACAGCGAAGTGTAACTGGAAAGCAGACGATGGTTAATGGACACAGCATCTTTTGTTATTTACTCTTTCAGGCTGTTAATGTCACCATCCCCCCTCCTCCCCCATCTCATTATGGGTCAACACAGGAATATGCACAAAAACACACATTACTGCATCACCTTCACATGCACAGACACACACACACACAAACAGTGGCAGTTGCTTGTCAGGCTGGTGCCATGCTCCACCTCTCCTCACAGCTTTCATGCTAGCTCCTGGTTGCCTTGGCAACTGGCTGTGTGTGTATGTGTGTGTGTGTGCACACGTGTGTGTGTGTGTGTGTGAATGTTGGCACTGTGTCGAGAACGTGAAGAGAGAAGGAGAGCGTGGAGAGCAGCAAATGCAGCTACACATGCAAAAACACACACAAAATGTTTGAGGGAAACACACACACACACACACACACACACATACAAATTAATTTATGGAGATGTGAGAAGTGCAGGATTAGCATTATGCCTGGTGTTACTACACAGCCACTTTAGTGGCCTGATGGCGAAGCAGACCACAAAACCACATCCTCAAGTCAAGACATGTTGGATCCTTCTCTCTCTGTCTCTCTTTCTTTCTCAAAATAAAAGCCTTGAGAATGCACTAATGAAAAAGTAAAATAAAATAAAAAAGGCAAAAGCAACTGAAATAATTGAATGACAGGAAATGCACAAACAGTGGTGATTTAAAGGCGGTAACAGAGTGTAATTGATTGCTACTTTCTATTAAGTGCCTTCTGTAATTTATGGAGACTGATTCGGTTGTGTTATATGTGGGTATTGTTATGCACATTATACATATGCAAACAGTATATGTGCTGAGTGTATCCTATCTATACTGCAGGTGTGTGGCTCTAAATGTGTGGATGACTTTAAATCTGTGTACGCAATTGTAACCACAAAAGGTGACAAAATTGTTAATCTGCCGTCATTTATATAGCACATTTCATGCATATTTTAAAACTAGAGTAAATATCGCTAGTGGTGATCCATTTTACATTCATGCATCCATTTACCTTCTTGTTATTTTTCTGAATTAAGGTTATTAAAAGCATCTACTACAAACAAGGTGACATCACACCTACATGGTCAGTAAGTGGGTGTCCAGATAAAACACCCATATGACTGTAGCATTTTATTTTTAAAGCCATTTCCATTAATGTGTTTCTGTAACAGCTTCAAATCTCCTGGGTCACAGGTAGGACGAGGAGTTGTGTTTATTTTATGTTGATGTTTATTTTACTTTATGTGACATCACTGGGTCACTAAAGGAAGAATTCCTCATCAGCTGAACTGTTAATAAGATGTGCAAACTGAGAAAAGGTTTAGAATCAAGGCTCTGGAGAATCAATAACAGAAACAAATAAAGCAGAAAATTAAATCAATCAAGTTTGTGACAGTAGTTTTTTGAGGAGTATTATTACAGTTTTGTAACCATACAGAACATGTTGTCCTGTATTTAAAAAAAAGGAGGCATTTCCATTCTGATTGTTCTGTTGCTGTGATTACTGTAGGAACAAAATGCACCATGTACGTGCATCTGAGGTTTCACTAATCTGTCAGCTGTAAATGTCAAGAATGTGACGTCACTCGCTCTCTATCAAATAGAAGTTGTTTCAAGAGCCACCCTTTCCTACCGATGTTTTGTCAAACATGATGGGATGTACTGCACAAGGGATAGAGAGAAATTTCTACACGCACAACCCAAGCAACAGAAATTAACCACAATGCAGTGAAGCTGTGTTAACATTGAAATATTAAGTCTATGCGACTGTCCCTTATTGTCTTCATTGGGGAAAAAAACAAAAAAAAAAACATGCCATGTTATTGCTATCAGTGTCATTCTGGCCTCAGACACCAGCAACTCTGCAGCCATAGTACCGCTGTTTTCTGTCTGACCAGCTAATTGCAGTTAATTGCATTCACCTGCTGGCCCTGGTGTGAACCAGTCCCTAATTAGAGGGTTGGAATGAAAAGCCACAGGACTCTGCAGCATTGCGACTACGACAGAGGACCGCTGACCTATGTGTTGAGGCCATTAGATACTGGTGAAAAATTTTTTTGCTCTGCTTTAAAATAATTAAATATAATATACTTTTTTTTTTTTTTTTTTTTTTTTTTTTTTTTTTTACTATTTTTTTTTTCCATTTTTGTTTTTTTTTTTTTTTTTTTTTTT
>VUQI01011215.1:25261-38681 GCA_015106735.1 Paratilapia polleni
AATCAGCTAATATATATTTAACAGAAGTATTTTTGGAGTAGCCTGAAGCCACATTGGGAGTAGATTGAGGTGTCACTTTATTTGATCCCATAAAGTTAGTTGTTGTACACCTTAATCCACATGCACGCCTCCTCCCTCTTTCATTGAAGAGCTCTGATTGGATTACACCACAGCTCAGCCCGTGTGTGTGTGTGTGTGTGTGTGTGTTTGTGACTGGGGAACAGAGAGAGTGCAAAGAAGAGCATATGGGAAGAAAGGAGGGTGAATGATATGTGTTGGTGAGCTGGATTCAGCTCCTTTCACAAGCACCCTCTGTTTCTGTTTCCACCATTACTTCCCTCCAGTTGTAATGTTCATAAGCTTAAGACAGAACATTTGAATCTGGATCAGTTTTTAAGCAAAGCCGTAAAATCTGTCATTCACATATAGTCCAATTTCATTGGATTTTTTTTTCTTTTCCTTTTCAGGGTAAATTGGGCTTCCTTTGACACTGGGCTGGAACCCAACATTAAACTAGATCTCCACATATTTACAAATTGTTATGTTATATCTTTAAATGTAAAAAACACATTTTGTCCTTTATATTAAAGAGACATTTTGTAATCACTACAAAAATCCACGCTTGAACATCCACAGCGGCACTTCAGCATCTTCTGTGTGTGTCTGCATGTGTGTGTTTGTGTGTGTGTGCACGTGTCATTATGTTTTATGTCTACAGAAATTTGGATTCTAATTAAGATTCCTTTGAGTACACAGACAAAAGCTGTCCTATTTCTATACATACGTATTCTAAACAGGTTTTGAGTATGTAGTATGAGTGTAGTGGAAATAAAATAAAAAGGCTAAGAACGCTTCATTTTCAATTTGGCTGTTGAAGGATGGTAACGCACCACAATGGAGCTGCTCATATTAAAAAAAGTAAGTAAGTAATTAATTAATTAGAACACGTTTTGTACAGGAACACACTGAGAGCAATTGTCAATACAATGAAAAAATATTTGTATACTCTCCTTCAAGCTGCATTTTCTGTAGGCTTTACAAGACATAAAAAGAGTAGGAGCAGACAAATTGATGCATGTTGGCACAAATATTCTATCAGTTACCTTTAGTATAGAATGCTAAGTAAATTGACTTGAATATTAACCGGATACTAAGAATATACCACTGTGGAATAAAGCAGTGTGAGAATGTATGGTTAAAATTATAAAATGCATTGAGTGGTCAGTAAGACTAGAAAAGTGTTATATAAATGCCAGTTTATGTCCATATATTCCAAAATAACTGTACACTGTTTACATGGAGCATGAAATTAAAAACACAGCTATTATTTTTGTTTTTGACTCTGGCAATGCCAAAATCACCTCAAAACACATTTTACCTGGAGTATAAACTACACAGATTGCACAAAAAACAGCACAATGAAGCAAAGGTTGCTGGGATTTTTGATCTCCCAAATTAAAGGGTAGAAAACACAACTATAATATCAATTGTAACCCTACTATCAAACCATTTTCTCTGCGTTAGCTTTTATACCAGCACAGAGGGTTATGCATTATTTTACTAGCTAACCATTGCCTCCTCTTAGCAGTGTAAACTATGAATGTGGACTTTAGATTGAAACGCACAGAAAGCAAGCTGAAATTTGAATAATGGCATTTTAAAATCCCCTTTGAATATGGCAGTGAAAAATTTTCTGAAAAGTGTTGCTAAATATCAAACAGGTCCATCCTAATGCTGCACTCTTGTGCACAGTATCCAAAATTTCTGTCATGCTATGTCTGCTTTAATCAAAAAGCTTCCGTTTCTGGTTCAACTTTACAAGACCTTTAAAAAAAACTTATATTAGAAAGGGGGAAGGTCAGAAACACAA
Source organism: Paratilapia polleni (assembly GCA_015106735.1). Taxonomy (NCBI): domain Eukaryota; kingdom Metazoa; phylum Chordata; class Actinopteri; order Cichliformes; family Cichlidae; genus Paratilapia; species Paratilapia polleni. Next base: position 27,132 of record VUQI01011215.1, read on the forward strand.
AAATGATCCAACACATACTGTGTCCCAAAAGTGTTCACAGACTATATCAGAGCATTCAGACAGGAAATAATGGCTCAAAAGAGACGTTTTTATGCAATTTAAACTCATCCACTTCTTTAAATGCAGCTCATTGCTGACAGTCTTAGCAGTTTTGTTCTCAGAGTCATGCTGTTTATCCAGTTTGGAAGTGTCCACAAAGTAAGCACTCACACAGCTCATTCAGCTGAAATCGTTGCATGTGGTTGCCTAGTGATAAGATAAAACTGAAGAAAAAGAATGACTGTGAGCCCTTAGTGCAGTTTTCCTCTAAACATAAGTGAATAGGATGTCAAACGCATTGTTCTATACAAAGCAATAAAGTACAAAGTGCTCTACAGTCTGTGATTTTCATTTTAATGAAATGGTAGAATATTTGGCTGTTTATACAAAACTGCTACCTCCTGGTACCATGTGAGTTTGATGTGTTACAAAAAATGCATGGCTCTGATCTCCTACAATCCCAAATAAACTATACATTCTGTTTTTAATAGCAATGTGACTGTCTTTATATCATGCCTTTCTGTTATATGTGCATTCTAAGAGCATTGAACTCTTACTCTGTATAATATTTGTTTTATATTCTTAAGTGTCATTAATAAATGCATTTAAGAGCATTTTTCTCTTATGCTTGAGGTCTTTTTCACTGGAACTTGAGAAATTCTGTTGCTTTTTGGTGTTACTATCCTCCCATAAGAAACAGCTCAGTAGGATTATGATGACCCAGCTGCCTGTAAATTGTAACAGCAGCCACTAGTGGCCATTGTAAGTATTAGCAGGAGATATAAATTATGTAATTTTTAAAATTTTTTAAAATTTGTGCAGGGAGGATGTTGGGGTGGATGTATGGGTAGTTTTTTTCTTCAGAGGAAAAAGATGATGAGCATGAAAACCTGATTAAATCCACATGAAATGTGAATATATTGTGGTTTTGGATAAATGCCCATGAGCATCAACAGCAACATAATAGAGTTTTCATACAGATGACCAGGCTGAATCCAAATGGAACTGCTCACTGGACACTTTATTAAGAACACCTTGCTAGTACTGGGTTGGACTGCCTTTTGTCTTCAGAACTGCCTTAATTCTTCATGGCATAGATTCAACAAGGTGCTGGAAACGTTCCTCTCCCTTTCCACCACATCCCAAAAGTAATTTATTGGATTAAGATTTAGTTACTGTGGAGGCCATTTGAGTACAGTGAACTCATTGTCATGTTCAAGAAACCAGTTTGAAATAATTTGAGCTTTGTGACATGGTGTGTTATCCTGCTGGAAGCAGCCATCACAAGATGGGCATGGCCAGCAACAATACTCAGGTATGCTGTGGTGTTTAAACAATGCTCAGTTGGTACTAAGGGGCCCAAAGTGTGCCGAAAAAATATCCCCCACACCGCCACCAGCAGCCTGAACCGATGATAGAAGGCAGGATGGATCCATGCTTTCATGTTGTTTATGCCAAATTCTGACCCTACCATCTGAATGTTGCAGCAGAAATTAAGATCATCAGACCAAGCAATGTTTTTCCAATCGTCTGTGTGTTCGTGTGAATTGCAGCCTCAGTTTCCTGTTCTTAGCTGACTGGAGTGGCACCCGGTGGTCCTCTGTTGCTGTAGCCCATCTGCTTCAAGGTTGTGTGTTCAATGATGCTCTTCTGCATACCTTGGACATGTTTAATGTGTTGTCACATTTTAATGGAGTGAATACTCCTTTAGTTACTGTGGAAATTGAAACCGATGAGAAAATTAAAGAGAAGCTCTCTGTAGATCTGAGATTTTCACCTTGAAATGTGTGGTTAAAGTTGTGAAAGGGTGTATTTTAACCCAAACCATGAGATTGTCTGCTAAACCAAACCAAGCAGAAAATGAAAAGTCAAAAAATAAAATGATATCAGAATTCAAAACCAGCAGTCCTAGATGGGATGCAAACCCATGGATTTTTTTGGCTGAGGGAAAATATCATACTCTATTTGATATTTAATGTTTCTGCTGCACTCAACTAAAATTCACTCTCAAAATAATGCTTTTTCAAAGCAGAGTATGAGATTATGGTATGGACTTATAATCAGCTGGACGATATTCAACATGTACATATGTGTATGTTACATATGCCATCTCCACAGTTAAGGTGGGTTTCCTCATCTATGTCACAAACCAGCACAGCCAGGGTGAATGTTTCTTTTACATGGTGACCTCATTCTGTGAGTTTTTTTGGCATCTCACTTCACTTTCATGTGACAAAAATGAAGCCAAGCCTGCGAGTTTCCTCCTGCTCTCAGATAACATAGTCTTGTCACTACAACACACAGTATAGACATTTCATAGTGGAGCACCTAAATTGTCAGCACTCTTGCTGCCATGTAAGATGATTTGAACATGCTGCTCATCTGAAAACCTACCCTTACGTTAGAGAAATGTGTCAGTATTTATTTTGGTGTGCATGTATTCTGCATTTCTATAGTATGGTTAAGGTTCTTTCGTCAACCTGATAGAGTCATGAAAAAAATTCGACACAAGATCAAGTGGCCAAAAAATGACTTTGGTTACTTTGGTTGGAGGCAGAGCTGTGAAACTAAGAGAAATGGACAACTAAAAACCTAAACTAGAGTAAGAAATCAAACTTGAATGTGATCACACATGGATACACTGGAATAAGTGGTCCGTTGATGTGTCATGAAATGCTGTGTCTATGCTTTTCTAGTTTTATTAACAATTCAAAGAACTTTACACTGCAACTCACATTCACCCATTAACACAGCAGTTTTTCATTTGATCCTTACAGTACTTTTTCTATCACACACACATTCACACAACAATGAATGCATCAGGGGCAGTTTCAGCCCGTTCTCATCCCCGGGGTCTGTGCTGTGACTCACCTGGTTATTGAATTTTTGGTGTGTAGGGTTACTGTTGCAAAGGGGTGTATTTTAACCCAAACCACAAGTCTTTATCTAACAAAATCAAGTTGTTTATACTCCATGAACCTGACCATGTAGTTTTCAGTCCCTAAATCTAACTACATAGTTATAGTACCTTAAAACTAAACAGCAAGTAAAAGTGAAAATGAAAAGCAAGTGACAAAAAATATAAATAAAATTAAAAAACAAACGAACAAGCAAACAAAATGCAAACGAGAGAGCCAAACATGAAGGTTGCAACCAGCCATAGACCACAGTTTCCTGACCGAAAAACCAGTGGCTTATAAGATGAGATAAAATAACTTTATTTAACCCAAATGTTGTGAAATTACTGTCCCAGCTGCCAAAACATGAAGAAAGCAACCTCAACAAAATGCAATATCACAAAAAATAGCCCAGAAAGCCAGAAAGAGTTTCAGAAAACTGAATTCAACCAGCAACAGCAATTATGGAGGAGAATGGATGTAGTCCACCTGAAAAGTGCTGAAGCCAGGTATAGTCACATTATGGTCCGGTTCCATGAAACACATCAAACTACACTCACTGTGTTCCCTCTGGTCTTAATGAGCTTACCTAGCTCAGGAACATGATGGCAGTTTTGGGGGTTTAGTATCCTGCCCAAAGACACTTCAGCACTCAAACTGGAGAAGCTGGGGATCAAAACACCAACTTTCCAATTAGTGGAATGACTCCGTCTACCTTTTGACCAGCAGCAGTCCCAAAAATATGTATGTATGCATGATTGTACCTTGACAACAGTGAGAAATGTTGGCTGTAATCCAAGAAACACAACCTTGGAATTCAGTTATGAAGTGTTGTCTCAAGCATTGCGAGCTGTTCTGCATAAAGGCATGCACTAAAAGCCCAAAACACGAGACCTTCACCAAAATCCAAGGTCAAATCTACAAGGTTACTTGAACTATTTTAAGCCATTACTGTGCCTCTCTCCTCCGAATCGGCGCACACATAAAGGTCTTAAGTGACATTTCACTGTGGGAGTCATGGTAACCATTTTACTCTAAACCCCACCATTACCACCTGAACATATCAGGGATGAGCTACACAAAAGAAAAGGGACCCGGGGGTGTCTTCTATGTCTATTGCTCCTCCATGAAATTTCACTAAAAACACTGGGACAGGTCAAGGCTGTCACAAACGCTTGCTGACCTCAGAGAGCTAATGGTTGCAAGGAATTTGGCTGCTGTGAATCAACCCCCCCCAGATTAGAGCTGTGGGGGCAGGAAGAGGAAAGAAGGAAAGTTGCAGCTCGTCACTTGACCTCTACATTTGTGTCTAACTGTCCCCCTGGGAAAAGAAGAAGGCAGAGGACAGAGCATTTTGATGGCCTCCTACAGCCAGCTCTAGTCTTGTTGAGGACAATGAGCAATCAGGACTAAGTGTTGATGATTAGGGAGACACTCAGAGCACACCTGGCCTTCAGTGAATCTACTGAACCTCCACAACAACAGCCTCCAGCAACCCTTGAAGAACCATGTTTTCCTGAGCTTGCAAAATCTGAAAAGAAAGCTTTTTCTTCTTGTTTTCCACATTCAGCTGCTGGTTTTAGACCCTGAAACAGAACTTAAAATTCTCTTCAGAGTGGAAACATCTAAAGTTGTTGTACTTGCAATATAATGTCTAAGGCATTTAGACAATGATTACGTAAAACTTGCACTTGATAAAGTGAGTATTGCTATTGATCTCAAAGAGAGGATTTTTTTTCTCTTAAAGCAGCAGTGCTGAAATCACTATTCGCTTTGCTTTAACCAATAGCTGAACAAGAGCAACAGAATTACTAGACTTAACCAGATGGAATAAACCAGTTTATCTAAACTATGTCTGTAGTATTCTTGTGAAATGGTGGCTGTAATACAAATTAAATTCAGAAAGAAAGAAGAAAGAAGAAAATGAAATGTATTCATTCGAGTCACATTTATCCAGTTGGCTCATATTGGACACTTCTGCAGGTCATGATTTAAGCGCCAATGTTCAGCAGCAATGCAGGAAATAGTGAGCATTATATTTAAAGAATCAGAACATGCCTATTAAGGACATGCACAGGGTTGGTGTGACAGAAGAGGATGCTAGGGATAGGGTAAGATGGAGGCAGATGATTTGCTGTGGCAACCCCTAAAAGTACCAGCTGAAAGAAGAAGAAGAAGAAGAAAAAGAAGAAGAAGAAGATATTTAAAGAATGTAAGTAAATGTTGAGTCAGCTTCATGGAGGGGTGTGTAAATGGTCTAACTAGTAAAAGTGAGAGGCACAAACAACACATTCTAAATCACATACTCATCACATACTGATGCTTGGTCAGGTCTCCTCACATGTTGTCACATTTTGCAGAAACCGGTACCCTTTTAGCATCAGTTTTTAATATGAAGGTTAGCATTACCAGATGACCAGATGGAAACATATAAGAACCAACAAAAGTCCACATTAGTGGATAAGTGGGTTATTATTATTATTATTATTAGAATAATAATAATAAAGCAATTTCAGATTTAGCCAGCTTTTTGCTGGCTAAATGTTTCAGTGCACATGCTTCCCTCCAATTCTAATGGTCAGCCCTTGTGTGAGCTTAAAAATTGTAACTGCTGACTAAAGACATTTGATTGGTATTGACTCTTTTAGGCTGGTTGGTGGTGATATTTTGAGCGTGAAGTAGTTCTTTTGTCTTATAAATTTGATCCTTTTTTATTTCATACATTTTTAACTAATCAGCATCTTTTTAAAATTTACTCTCATCGGTGTGAAAGACTCTGAATCAACATTGAGACCATTATGGAATATTAACATTTTCCACTGAAATTCAGACTAATGAAATTCTTTCATGGTAAGCAGCTCTTTAAAGCTGCATGACCCTATGACACTCACATGTATTCAATAGCTGGGATCTGGATGTCTTAGAATAAATTACTGCATTTAACTGAAGAAATAATGTCAAAGACTGTTGTAAATGAATAGTTAAGATGCAGAATAAAAACTGCCATGAAGATGCAGGTTTGACATCAATTCAGTTATTATGTCTGATTTTAGGATAAGTTAAATAAGCAATGTACAATACTAATTAATATAGTGTCGCACAAAACTGGCTTCAAAATAAGGAACCGATGGAACACATAGGCACTGCTGCGGTATTCCCTACAAAAATCCAGAGCTGAAGAAATATTAGTCTTTGCTGCTGTAAAACATCCTCATCACTTTGTCTGGATGATAATTAGGTCTTGCATTTAAAAAAAAAAGCCACATTTCAATAGGGCCACAAAAATTTGAAAACAACATCATTGCAATCAAAACCGCTTTGGTGTTGAAAGCTGCCGTGGCGATTACCATATGGTAACAGTAGCGTGTACAAAGACATTCCTGGGCTTTGATGCTAAAACAGAGGACACCATTGATGCTGTTGTGAATGTGACGCACTCATAATATGCCGCATATGTTTCTCATCCCATTGCAACTCTGTGGGATTAAGCCTACAAAACTAGACACACACACACGCACACACACACACACACACACACACACACACAGATATACACATGCAAAGTCTACAGCCTTGCAACTCAGGGTTCCCCTAATCACGTTCCTTCCATGGGTCCCCCTCTCTTCATTAAAACTCAGACAAGAAAAGGGGGTGCAGACGGGAGCAGGGTGGCAAAGAAAAGCTGCTGAGACAGAGTCCTCCAGCCTGTCTGGTTAAGAGTGTGGGAGCGTGTGTGACGGTGTGTGTTTTTGGAGAGAAGGGGGTGTATGGGAATTGACTTTGGCATTAAACAACTTGATTGAAAGACACCCACCCACTCTTCTTACCCGGCGCGAGGACCGGAGGGGCTGTTGAGCACTGAGGGACCCGCCACTACCACCGCAGCAATTTGCTGTCTGGGAGGCACAAAGACGAGGTCAGAGGTCAAATAAGTGCAGTGAGACGGAGGTGCTTTCTCATGATAATGCACTCACAAACAACTCTGCATCATTCCAGGGCTGTTAGAGAAGAACGGCAGTGCACAGGATGGGGACATTCTCAAATATTATGGTGGCCTGGTTATAAATGACACATTTGAGGAATCCATGAAGAGTAACAGTTTAACACCGAGTTAAGCGAGTGACAAACGAGTGTGAATCACAGTTACATATTTAACATCAGTGAAAACACCAGCAGCAGTTTATGGTGGAGATGGGAAAGAAAGCACTTTTTACAAATATTTTTCTTTGAGTCAACAAAAACCTGATTCAATCGTCAAAGCCAAGTTATTTGTTTAAAGTTGGTTTGTTTCATTTATTCAGGTGAGAATGACTACACTGGCAGAGTAATATCTAATAATAGTAATATGATAATATCTGATAATAATAAAAAGTCAGCACGGCTTTATCTAATGCCCAAGCAGTTTGGACTTGCCAATTGTAAACCTTTCCTGAAACTTTTATAGTGACTGAGGAACTTTACCCACATTTCAGCTACAGGCTTCTGATTCAGCTTTGTTCCTCCTATATGCTCCAAAAAAAATCCCCTTCCTTTAGGTTTGACTTTCCAGTGGCCATGGAACTATCATGGAGAAATTCAATTTCTAAATGACATGTAATTTTTTTTCTCTAGGATCACTATTGAGTCTACACATACAAAAGTCTGCAAAATGACTAGACTGATATTTGTAACCCAAGCTGGAAAAAAACATAGTCTCTTAGAAACTATGTTTTCACGCAACACAGTGTAGTTATCCTTTCATAAATGAAGAACACAACTGGAGACAGTTCATTTCAGATGCTGCCAAGTTAGGGCATATGAGGTAGAGCACACGACACCCACTCACTTGGTGTTAATTCACTGGACAATTACCATTCTCACATGCACACTGGCAGCTGCAGGTTAAAGTCTCAGAGTCAGACTGGACTCACACAGCTCCACTAGGAGATGTCTAGAAAAGTTCAGGGCTACAGTTCATGGGTGTTTTCCTAACTACATATAGGTGCAATGTTTATTGAGTCAGCAGAGTGCTCAACTATCAGAGACAGGATTCACTTCAGACTCCTGTTTGGCTTAGGCAACAAATGCACTTTAGTTGAGATATTAAAAGAGTTTGATTAATTATAAATAAAAATTGAGATTTTTCCTCTATTAAACCCAACCATAGTCTCACTAAAATAAACCAAGTGCTTCCAGTGCATTTGCATAACTATAAAAAGGTTAAGTAATGGTGTAATTTAAAGTGGATACTTTGGCTGAAAAATATGTTTTTACTGATACATTCAGCATGAATGTATTTGTAATTTGCCCTATAGGTTAATAATGTTTCCTAATTACTGTGATTGAAAACGTAATCTTGTTGCTATTATATTTTCTTTAGGACATATTTGCTATTACAATTTAGTTCTATGGAAACATAAATTGTAGGAGACAGGTTTGAAAAGGTTTAGCAGATCCTTACTACTCCAGAGACATCTGTCTTCCCTGTGTGATGTGTTCTGCACATTTCCAACATACATCAAACATTACAGTTGCACAGTAAACATTAAAATACATGAAGGATATCATGATGACTACAGTATGAAAATATTATACCTTAAACCAAACCATTGCTCTTGGCTGGCACAGTTTGTACAAGCAGAAATGATGTACCAAAGAAACACTGTTTCCTGAAGTTTCTGTGTTTAGTTTCTGGGACTGAAACACAACAAATGCCAACAAGTGGTCCTAAATAAGTACAAAGATGCAACAAAGTCAAGGAGTTGGTTCATCTCACCCTTGCACTCTTTCACACACAGAGAGACCTCCACCCTTTTGTTGTTGGCTGGCTGCCTCTCAGGAGGAGGCTGTGGGATTGGGCCTGACTACAGCACCTCCTTCCACCTTCTTCTGAGAGACAGAGAGGCCCCTCCACATACACACATGCAGTATTATGTTTGCAGTGCTGCCTGCCTTGTTGTCTGGGTGGAGAGGCTATTCAGACAGAGGGGAGGAGGCACCTCAGGCCTCATTACAGGGATGTTCATTAAAGCTGCCTGGCATGTCGACAGAGACTGAAAGCATACTCTCCATACCTGGATACTTACTGTGTGTCTAGGTGTTCTTGTTTCATGACATCTTTAGCAGAGAAAGGAAGACATCACAGGATGTCACCAGAAAAAGGACAGTATTTGTTAATTATTTGAGGGGGTTGAAACAACGTGTGTTTATGTAGGCGAACTCTTGCAGCTGTGTGAATAAGTACGTGTAAAATCTCAGAACTTCTCAAACAAGTGGTTTTTGTTATCACTCCTTTTCCGACAACCAATCATATTTTGGATGTGATGTGAAAAGCTTCCAACATTGTGAAAGGATCTATTTTAATTGCCTAAACCCAAACTGCCATTTAAAAAAACAATAATAATATGAGTAAAAATAAAATTGGTCACACATGGGGCACAAATCCCAGTCTGCTGGGTGAAAGTCATGTGTTTGTTTGATTCCTTTGACCTCTGACCAGCCATCGGCAATTAACCTTTTCTGTTGTTTAGGTATGATGACGTCTTGCAGGAACAGACACGACTTACATTTCTGGAACTAAATATTTGGTGATCATAGCCTTGAAGCCTAGAAGACATTTATACTGTTCCATTCAGTTGTTCACTGAATGGTGGTGGTCGTGGTGGTGATGGTAGGTGGGTGGGGCGCACTGGAGGTACTCAATTATCTGAAAAGCAGTTGTAACGTAATGTCTATAGTTACAACCTAAAGCTGAAACACTCACATAACTTCGAGGTGCCAGGCTGTGCACATTCTGGGAGTCAAAGTAAATGATGCACTCTTTTTGTGGTCACAAAACTGACGTAGACACAACAAAATGTTAAGCCTACTGGTACAGTGGTGGTAAATGGACTCCTTGTTTTAGAATTACATTGCATAACAAACAATGACCTGAAATGAATTCTTGTTGTTCACTGTGGTGAACTTCTTGAAGTTGGACATGTCGCAAAACTGTCCATAAAGTTTGATTTGTAAAAAACAACAACTGCTGTTTCTCCCACGGTCAAAACATTTCAGAGATTTTCAGGAGTGGTTTACCATTCACTGCAATACAGTTCAGTTTCCAGAAACCAAGATCTAGGGGCTGATCTTACATGTTTTGAGAGCTGTTTCTTTTTTTCTTTTCTTTCTTTTTTTTTTTTCCCAGGGCCAGACTGTTTGATAGTCTGGTTGGTGTCATGCTAACGTGTCAACCAGGGGAGGATTACTGAAGGAGCCTGCTGGGCACGGGCCCAGGGGCCTGAGGTTAGGGTATTCTGGGCCAGTGCTTCTGTTGACATTTCTTTTTAGAAATTGAATCAAACGACTGCAAAGAGGCACAAGATGACTACAACTGCCTTTTTCTTTTTCTTTCTTTCTTTTTTTTTTTTTTTTAACAAAAATGACCACAAAAATTAGCCTGGCATCATGTATCTGGACACAACTGGCTCAACATACAACCAAACAGTGCAGCGAGCCATGTGATGCAGAACTAAGAGATGGAAAAATGTAAGCACACTTCAGCAGGCTGAGATGTCAGTGACGGTACCAAAACTGCTCCAAATATACGGTTGTGATTGGCTCGGCATAAACAGAGCAAGTGAAACACAAACTCCCTTGTGTGGTTTCAAGGCTACAAAAAGATGGTTCTTTGAATCAGTGGCTGTTAGGCTTATGTGGGAGGAGTGAGGGGCCTCTTACATATCTGTGCGCAAGGAGCCATTGTCTCATAACCCGTACATGGTGCCAACTAGGTAATGAACACAAAACCTTTTTTTTTTCTTTTGTGGGTATTAGAATACAACAAAACCCCATACTGCATTGTTAAAATATTGTGCATATTTTTGCCTTCATCTTTATTTTCTGTATTCACCTGTTAGTGTAACAGTGTGGGTGGGACAATGATTCCATTCATGACTCTTTTCAGTTGTTTTTCTTCATCTGTGTAGCCACAATAGCTATAGCAGTGCCGTGCACACAGTTTTCCTAATGCTGAAACATTAAAAGCAAGCTTTATTTTTTTTTTTAAGAGAATGCTGATTAAAAACAGTAAATGTAAACACTTCAAGCTAGGCCAGAGTAGCATTTTAGGGAGAAAAAAATAAAAAGCCTTAATTGAATGAAAACAATTCACTATTTACAATACACATACCACTACAGCTACTAGATATTAAGATTCTTATAATATCATATGGCCTTGTACAAAATAAACTGTAGCTATATACTATATATATTTCTACACTCTTCCACACAGTGTGTTCTCAGCATTACAATTATTATTATTATTATTATTATTGTTATTACAGAGAAATATAAAGTAGACTTCTTTTGGATTTAGCTGATATTTACCTGGTTTTATCACACACTACAACACTGCCATCCATTCATATTCATACCGTGGCTGTTTTAGCGGGTATGGGATTCATATGTTCTGGGTCTCTTGAGCCTTTTTAAAGCGTGAACTAATCCAATAATAACCAGAAACACATTCGTTATGCTGATCACGACTCATCAGCAACACCAACCTGCTCCATCGTGTCAGCAAATGCTCAGCTAAACGGGCCGAGAGTCCTGGCTTTTTTTTTTTTTTTTTTTTTTACATTTTTTCCTGTTTGCT
>VUQI01011217.1:3596-25248 GCA_015106735.1 Paratilapia polleni
GGGGCTGATTTCAAGCAATCTGAGCAATTACCAGACGCGATGAGCTACAACTAAAAGAACTGCACTCTGCCGCTTTATTTTACTCCGTATGGTGAGTCTGCATTGCTTAGTGTTTGCCTTTTTGTCATTATTCACTCAATGGACTGATGTTGTTTTTCTCTAAGTGCAGTAAGCCTTTTTATTTTCTGTCGTGATCTCAGATGATGATTTAAAGTTACAAAATTAAAATTAGTAGGACAGAGATGATGAAGCTATTCACAGCTGTCATTTGTCAGTTAAAAAAAAAATAGTAGGGGAAATGCTTTATTGGACATCAAAGGAACAATAAAAATACTCCAGGCCTCCCTGCTGTTCTTTCATTGATTTAATATTTTTCAGGCTAAAATTACCAGCTATGTTAATTCACAACAGTCTTTCTCTTTCTTGCATTTTAAGGTCTGTTTGTATTCAGGGTGGCCTTGGCCTGGATATAAAGGCAAGGACTGTGATTGGAGTGTGGTAAACATAAAAGAATCACAGTTGTAGTTACAAGTTTGTCAATACGAACAAGGTCACACACGAACACCCACATATACTGAAACATGCATTTCAAAACCCAGAGCTGAAGGATGTCCATGTTTACTGTGAGTTGGGTTTTATGTGGGCTCTCGCTATGAACCTGTGGACTGCTTTAGCATCAGTTCTCTCCAGCCATGTGCCTGAGGGCGCGAGGCGTGATATCACAACTGCTGAGTTGTAGTTTCTCCACTCACGTTTCTCTGGTGTGCTTCATGTATATTACTCATACGGCTTTAGCCCTGCGTGATAATTAATCAGCTTAATACTGTCATCATCGCATGCATACAGCCGCGTGCCCCGTCCTCCCAGCCTGTCGACATACACGTGTGACTACCTGGCAGTGATTGCTCTCCTCTTTTGTTTCATCCTGCTGTACACTTTAAGGATTACACATATTGGTTAAACACAACATTAATAGTTGTAATGATGGATTCTTTCTGTTATTTTTTATATAAATTCTGCAGTTGGTGTTTTCTGTTGCCCTGACTTAGTTATTCCAGGGCAATAAGAAAAGGTTTGGCCACATAGCTGGTGATTCTGTTGTGCTCACTGGATTTCTTTTTGACAGCCACTTATTAAAATGTTTTGCTTTTGTGTCTTGATATATTTTTTTTCCTGTGAACAAACCATAAACTGAGGCCACAGACATGTTTTTAGGGCTGTACCACAAGTGAAGAGTCCCGCTTTGAACTTGTTCTCATTCCCTACTCATTTATAAATCACTGTTTAATTTGTCATTATGAGATTTTGAAGATCTTAAAGAGTTGGTGACTGATGGGGCATCTAAGGAAGTCTCAGTATGTACATCATTACAGAGTCTAAACATGGTGGGAAAAAAAAAATCAAAGCTTGTAATTTGTCTTTGTTGCAGTAATAATACATTACAGGTAAGCCTTTTGTCACCCCAATATACATGATCTCAGCGTTCACTTCAAGAAAGAATATTTTAAACCAGCAAAGGCGGCTGTGCATTTATGTAATATTTGACCAACTGTTCAAATATTTCTTTACTCTGTCTAAAATAATTTTTGTTAGTGTGATGGATTTAAATACTATCTAATTTTAGAACATAAATATTTTTTCTGATAGCGATTGTTTAACGGTTACTTTATTGCTTTTATGGTAGCGCTTGTTGTATTCAGTGAACACTCAGTTTTATACCAGGTTGAGTCCAGGATCATTCCAGGAAAAATCAGTGAGTTCTGATTTTTCAATCACAAGTTCTAGATATTAATGATGGAGATATCCATCTAGGTTTCATGAAGCCGAAAGGTCCCACACGATTGAAAAGTCGAGTGTTAGATTCCAAGATATATATCAGCACTGTTGTTCACAGTCTGATGATAGAAGCAGGACTACAGTACAACTCACAGAACAAGAGTATAAGATTAAAATTTTAGCGATTCTCAAACACTGAAGGCTCCAAATTTGTGTTAAAATAGGATCATTTTAGAAAATCATTGTAACACAGGAGGAATCACAGCTAAAAGATGAGCCTAGTGTTAAAATGTAGAACTTGTTTTGAACAGACACCTACCCCATGTGGTGACATGACCCACATGGGGTCATGTCATGGGGTCACACCGTTGGAGTTTTCTCCAGTTTACTCCATCAGAAAACAGATAAAATATCCAGGGTGCCAATGCTTGTTTCCATTACTCTACATGTTAGACATTAAATTGGTGTAGTTTGGCTGGTGAAACTATGATCTATTGTGTTGATGCTCAGAGTTATAGAAAAAAATCATACTGAACAAAGATTAGATTTTTTTTAGATTGTGAGATTTGGAATGGGTGGAAAATTGGTTTGGTTGCAGTTTTTAATGGAGCTTAAATGTGTTTTTCAGCCCTGAAGATTTCATGTGGATTTCTCTTGTACGTAAGAAATTAAGGGTTTAAAAAAAAGGGTTCAAAAAGGGTTCAGAAATGGTGAAAAGAAAACAAGGCAAAAATCCATCAAACCTGGGAAAAAAAAACATTACAGTGTAATGGTAAAAGTTTTCATATTTTCATTAAATATGCTAAAGTTATTCTACCAATAAATAAATAAATAAATAGAATTTCAGCTGATTCTGAGGGGGTCAGGTGGGAACTTTTTTCAGATTTGACTGATTTTTATGTAAAGTGACCCTCCAGAGACTTGTCATTGGGAATATCAGTATGCTCCTGGTTAGTGTTTTGTGATTTGATGGCTTTGCAAATATCTTTGATCAATACTGCTGGTCTGGATTCATATGTGATCATAATAATATTAAGATGCACTTACAATATGTTAACAGATAAAATTGCTTTATTTTACGTTTACAGCATGTTGGTTTTTGTGATGGTGGAATTTCTTTAGTGATTTTTTTTCTTTTCCTCCTAACTGTTTTTGGAAAAGAAAAAACACATTTCTTTTCATTGTATTGTTTTTTTTAAAGCCATTAGTTTCGGTGCCATTGTATTTTTAAAGTACAAAGAGGAAAACATTTTTTTGCATTGGTTAGTCTTTTTGCACTGGGAAAGAATTCATCTCTTCCAACCTTTTCCCTTTTCATGTCTAATTGTTCCTCAAGGCTTTCCATAAAGTGTCAAATCCCACTTCACACTGGCATCCCCAGTGTGTTTTTACTGGGGCAGGTGTCATGTGCTAATGCGCCGTCCCACAGGAGACCCTCCTCATACCCAGGCTGTGATTGTGGCCAGGTGCTGTTCAGGTGTGCACTCAGTTTCCAGTGCAGTGTGGGTCACAGGTGCTGCCAGTGCTGCTCCCTCTTCCCACTTCATACCCGTACTCACACACACACACACACACACACACACTCACACACAGATACACAGTTTACTACAAGCTTTCACAATAAGAGTAGGAATTATTGACTCAAATATTGTTTTGCAGGTATTGCTTTATCAAAAGTGATGCAGTACATATACACTTTTTGTGTGCGCGCGTGTGTGATGAAGTAGAGATCAGAGAAGGGAAAATGAGGGGATGTGCGCAGTACAGTTTAGTGGCTGTAGCCGGTCATTATGCAGAGCTGCAGGGTGTGCTTATCTATTACTGCGGTCAGTGGAGCATGAAGAGCTGAAGACGAGCTGAAAGGGCACAAATCCTGTTTCTCCTTAACTGTGCCGCCCACATCTCCCTATGCATCCCAGCCCTCCCCGACCCCACGCTTCTCTCGGCCCCCGTCTTGGCCCTGCCCGGCCCCTTCCTGCCTTCCTTCCTTAGGCCCCGGCCGGCCCCCAGCATGTGACTGGCGAGGCTGCCCAGCTGCAGAGGATCAGCTGTAGTCTGAATAGGCCTCGAGGGCTGTCTCCCCATAGAGGGTAAAAGAGTTGTGGTATAGCTAAGGTATGATGACATAATAAGTCTCTGAGAGGCAGCTGCAAGGGTCAGAGAGCCAAAGTTATATTTATAAGCAGTGGAAAGGTGTCTTAATGTTGCTACTTTCAGTCACTTCAGTTCATTTTCATAAGGGGAGTACTTAAGCATGTTGGATTTATAAGGTCAAAGCCTCAAGATACTTAATTGCATGTATGTGTTCGCAGATGTTTGCACAACAAGAGTCCAAATCTGTCTACAAAAAAACTTTTCTGCTTTCTTTAAAAGAATTTTTTTATTAATCCAAATCCTTCCTCATTGTGCTTGTTTCCTTGCATATCCCACATCTCTCTCTCCTCCCCTCCCCCCGTTCTCTCGTTGCTCTCTTGTCTCTTGCTGCCTGCAGCTGATGCCAAGAGGAATGTTAGAGATTATTTAATACAAGCACAACGCTAAAAGGGAAATGATTCATTCAGAAGAAATGATGTTTGGAGGAACAGTTAAAGTCTGCTAACTTTACTGCTTCACATTGCCTTATTGATAGCACTGGAAATGTTATAATTGGGTAGCTTTGATATACACCCCGAAAAAAGCCATTGACCATTGAATTGTTTGTAGAAAATCAAATTCCTGTTAAGAGCTATGAATACCAAACATTGTAGTAAGTTACTCATTGTCAAATAAGATGGGTTGACAAACTTTTCCCTGTATCCTTATACACAGCAAATGTGTTATTTAAGTTTGAAACATTATCCAGTGTCAGCATTGACTTTCCTACCCTGGTATTTACAAATGTTGTCTTTAGATTATTCAAGCTAAGCTCCTGTTGTTTTCAGTTGAGGCCAGTTGAAATAAATATCCCTGTGCTCATAATCTAACCTGTCAGCATGTGTTACTGTACACACCTGTTGCACATATCCAAACTGTGGCAGATCCTGCTACATTCAAAAAAAAAAAAATGTTGGCCATCATGTGTACTGTTGCATTAAAGTGCATGAAAAAACAGAAGAAATCTCTGTATGAATGCATTAATAATGCACTGTTCTGCTTTCATTTATCACAGGGGGATAAACTTCTGGACCAGTTTTGGTAAAATCCCCTGTGGTAGAAACATTTAAACCCAGGTTGAGCCCAGATGGGTGACAAATTAATCCTTAGATCTTCTTTTTTTGCTAACTCTACCAGTACAACTGGAGAATGCATGAAACTGACCCCTGGTTCCTACACATCAATCTCTCCAACACGGACGAGGCAGGTTTTAGGTGACCTTTGTAGTTTCCCTCCAAAAAAAGCGACCAGTTGGTCACCACATTAGAAGAAGTTGAGTCCTTGTTGAGATGAGCCACAGAAAGCCTGGCCTGCAGTTGCTTGTTAATTCTCTTGCCTACCCCTCCTCTGAATCCCGCCTCCATTTTTTTTTTTTTCCACGGTCACAACTGCTTGCCCAGGCGTCCTGTGTCCATGCTGGGAGTGCTGGCAAACAAAACACTAGATAATGTTACACTCCCCTCTTGTTGGACTGTAGTGGATTGTGATTGGATAATAAAATGCAAACATTTGTTTCGCCTTTACTCCCACTTGACAATGCCTGACATTTTCTCCTGCGCTGGCACAGTCCCGAGAGTGTGAAGTGTGGGAAGTGTAGAGCGAAGCATAGCTCTGTGAGACTTTTTCTTTACTGCCATGAATACGGGGGCGGGAAGGTACTTTTTTTTTCCCAACTTAAAATCAACAAAACTCTTTTAAATGGCGGCTACAGTTTATGCCCTTATGCAGTGCCATCCACACGGAGTGTACTCATCAAAAGATTTATCCCCTTCAGGCTGTTTTGGTGTTTTATTTAGTGCAGGCTTTTGTTCTGAAGACTGCCCAAGGTTTTTAGGGGTTTATCTGTGTAAGGAAATATGCCCACAGTGCTTGGAGCTGGATCAGCATTCCTAACCCATGTGTGTATCCTTCCTTGTCCTTCACCTCTCTTTGGCTCTCTGTTGTTTCGCTGTTCAACAGTTGTTTGGCATCTAATACCAAACATCAGCGTGTACTTTGATGCAACACACTGACTCGATTCTAATAGCCGGCTGGAGGATATTTCTTCAGCTTGTTAAATGTGTTCTTGTTTCCCCAGACAGCGCTCTGCCTCAGCCTCACAGGGATGATGGCGCTGAGCTCACACGTGAATGTGAGATGCAGGGGAGCATGTTAGTGTGCCCAGTACAGCAGCATCCATTACAGTGTTGGTGTTCACATGGTGGGAGACGTTATTAGAGAGCTCATCGCCTTTCTCCTCTGAGAGAATGGATGTGTGATTATGAAGTCATCAGCTATGAACCAGTGAGGCTACGGAGAAGCACCCCTCCTCATGGGTCCTCAGGGTGCCATTGATTGGTGACCATGTGTTTGTGCCTGATAGACTGTGAAATGGTGTGTTGCTGCACGGCTGTGTCACACCTGCGTCCCACCAAGGTGATTGATTGGTTTGGTCATGTGGAATGTTCCCATCTGGTCCACAGTAATGCATTTTTTTCCTCATTTGTGAATAACAAGCACTGGCAGGAGAATAGTTGGGCTCGGAAAAAGGCAAAGGCCAAATGAAAACATTTTCCCCTGTCCACCTCCCCCCTTTTTTCCTTTTTACCGAGTTAGAAGAAATTCAAATAGACCGAGCCACGGCACCTGATTATCCTGGGAGGGGATAAATACAATCAGGAGATCCCCATCTCTCCTCTCATATAGAGATGGATTTTAGGGGAAAATAAACTGTTTAGCTGGTGCGAAGGACAGCAGCTCCTGATTTTCAAAGTCATACTTCAGGGGTAAAGAATGCGCGGGGATATCTTTGATCTCGCTGATTTAGACACCTTCTCTTGATTAGTAATCCCTTCTGGTTTTTTAGCCTCACCTAAAAGCAGTAGAGTTTTTTTAGTTTCCCCCTGAGCCAAGTGTGTTATTTTGTTCCTCCTTGCATTCTTCCCGGTTTGATTTCTCTTAATCTTGGTCCCTCGCCTTTAATTGATCTATTCATTCCACCTAATGGCTAATTACACATCAGGCTGCGTGAGCAGATGCATTTATCATCATAGTACGTAATAATCAGTGACATTTCAACAAAGAAAAAAATAAATATGCAAATAAGAACTCATTAACATTTGCTCTTGCTGTTTTGAATAATGTTGGTGCTGACAAGGCTGTACGCAGAATTGATGTTGAGCTCAGGGCAAGGGAGTCATGTTTCCTCAGTGCTTTGTGGCTCTATTATTTTCCTCTGTCCTACTGTTGTTCCTAATGCTGGGCTGTAGAAATCTTCCACCAGTGCACTACCTCCCTTCCCTGTTTCCTCACACACAGTGTCCTAACCTCTAACCCAGCCAGCTTTTATTTACAGTCTGAAAAAAATCTGCTAGGAAGCATCAAACAGATTTGGATGGATGGATGGATGTGCAGAAACTCATAAGTGAAGGAAACAAAAGGAGGTGTGTTAAAAGGTATGGGGAAAAAGCGAGTGAGTGTAGGTCTGATGTGTCCTTGTACCATCTCTGGTTGCCAGAGGAATGTATTAGTAACCATGGAGTCTGTCTAATTTTACTTCCAAGGCACCCAGACAGGCCAAAACATTAGTGTCATATAGGCAAGAGTAACCTGCATACACTTTATCATTTAATCATGTCGGAGTCTGACTACTGTAGTGCACTTCTTTCCATAGTATTCAGCAGAAAGTCTAACATAAAGGTGTATACAAATATTTACATTTAAATACTAAAATGACATAAAAATGTTAATTTTGCGCATAAAGAAATCTTTTATAGGCAAAAATGTTTTGTGTTAAGGACTCAGATTTGTTTATAATGTTTTCATGAATTTGAGCATAATAGCCATTTATTTTTCTCATGTTCAAAAATGCATAGATAACTACCAAATAAGGTAACACAGAGTCATTCCTTGTACTGCATGTGGACCAGTTGTGCTTACATCTGTAATCACCCCCTAAAGGTCCATTTTAAGCCAGGAAAAGCCCAGGAAGTCATCACATAATGACACAGCAAGGACACGCAGACACAACCAAAAACATGTTTGGTCAAAGAAAACAAACTAACTGAGTCTGTATGTGTTAAGTTCATTTGCTTTCTACATTAAGCACAATTCCTCATCTGGTATAATGTGTTTGTTTTCATGGTCTTGGCCTTCGTTGGAGCGAGGCAAACTGACTCGTTTTCTGGGTGGAAAAAAGAGGCCCTTGGAATGCATCTGAGAGGCAGTGAAGCACGCTCACTAATTGGCTGTTTTTGTGGCAAGGGTTTTGAATTGATCCCTGGAGACGCTTAGGTCACTACCTCACAGTATCAGAATAAGGGGCTCAACACAGTGCAACACTATACTGTGCTGCAGTTCAGTGATCAATAAGGAGGCACGCTATGAATGGCTGGCCAGCTTGCCTTTTCATTTTGCGAAATTTCTGCACCCACTGTTCTCTACTCCACTAGCATAGGTAGATGAGGCTGAACTGACTTTAAAAGTTAGTTTGCAGTCTAAAATACCGGAGCTACATTTTGTGAGGATTTGAAGTGCAAATTGTGTTGAGCATTTCTCTACAAATGATTTGCTTTATTTTAAATGAATTATGTGATGAACTGGCGCCCTGTCCAGGGGCTATCCTGGCTCTCACCCAAAAATCAGCTGGGAGAATCTCCAGCCCCCCACGACCCTTAGAAAAGCATTTAAGATGGATGTCTATTAACACAACATTGTGTCAAATACTAAAGTAAATAGGCTAAAGTTTATGTATCAGCAAATAGAGAAATTTTCTTGCCTTAAAAAGCATGTCAGTAGTAACTGATATGAACTGATAGTCACTGTCTTTAATAGCAAACTGGTTGTATAAGGCTTCAGTCATGCAGGCCTAGAGACTGGTTGGCAACCAGTGTTTGGAGACAAGTTGGTGTCTTCCGTGCAAACTATGGGCGACTGCGGCAATCTTGTAGCGACCAAAGTAATCACAAGGAGATTTTGGTACCTTATACCTCTTTGTGACAGATTTCACCTAGTGACAGCCAAGCCACCAACCTCCAGCAATCACTTGCCAGTCAACTGGGGAATACACATTTTTCCCTAGCGACCTGTGGTTGCCAGGGAGTCACTGACTAGTCTCTAGGCCTTTATGGTGGAGGCCTAATGATGTTGAGAAGATAACCCCCAGGCAAAATGTTGCTCTCAGGGTTCTCAGTCATGTGGTCTGTCATCATTTGTATTTTTTTATACTCTGGCTGTTGCAGGATAAAGCATGTGGAACTCATTTTTAAGCAGTTTAAGAAGTATGCTGTGTTTAAGGTTGTTGGGTTAAAGTTATGAAATAGTAAAACACCAAGTTCCCTCCTTGTGTAGTGTAGCTCTGTAATAGCTAGTAGTGGAAACAGGTGTCTAGGACAATAGTGAATGTGTTGCTTTGTAAGTACAGTGAGTTATATCATGAGGAAATAAGAAATTGAAGACTAAGATATGCTCAACCCAACGAAAAAGGAAATAAGCAGACAAGGAGACCAAGAACTTAAAGGGCTAACCCTAACTGACAGAAATATGCACCCCGTGAGCTGCAATGAGCGAACTTGCCAAAAGTTAATGTATCAGGTTAGCACTTACGAAATTTAGTGAGTGTGGAAGAAAGGCTGGAAACAAGGCACTCTTGATAAAAGGCACATGGCAGCAGCCTGGAGAATGGAAAAACAGCAAAAGACTGAAAAGCATGAGGAAAACAATGGTTGGATCTGGCTAAACAATAGGTGAACTAAAAAAGTAATAGAAGTGCTATATTTAGCAGAACTTGGGCACAGAGGAAACCGTCTCTGTCATCTGAAGCATGATGGGAGTACAATAGGGCTGTGAAGAGCCAAATAATTTGTTAGATGCAGGCAAATTATTATTCTTCTGCTTCACTGTGCCAAAAACTTGAGAGGGGCATGATGATTCAAAAAACTCTGACTGGAGTTGCTTCACTACAAGTGTGTGAAAAGCCTTATGTGTCACTACTACAGCGATACTTTAAAATCTGTGGAATGACTTCATGATAGCTGTTCACAGCCTGTGCAAAGGTGCCAGTGACAAACTACAGTGCAGTATTTGAATGTGTGATACAAATACAGAGAAGACCTGAAGCTGTTAAAGCTTTCAGAAGTGTCTCCACAGTGTATTGACACAGGGGGTTGAATATTTTTACTTTGCTATTTTATCCATCCATCTATCCATCTATCCTTTTTCCATCACTTATCCGGGTCCACACCGTGGGAGCAGTAGTCTAAGCAAACGTATCCAGACCTTCCACCTCCTCCAGCTCTTCCAGGAGAACACTTAGGCATTCCTAAGCCATCCGAGAGATGTAATCTTGTCCTGTGTCTGCATGGGCCTCCTCCCAGTTGGACATGCTCAAAACACCTCACCTAGGAGGTGCCCAGGAGGAGGCATCCTGATTAGATTCCCGGACCACCTCAACTTTTGATGTGGAGGAGTAGAGGCTTTACTATGAGCCCCTCCGGAATGACCAAGCTCCTCATCCTGTCTCTTAAGACTGAGCCCAGACACCCTACAGAGGGTGTGCTATTTGTTCACCTTTATTAATTTAATAATATTTGTTTGGGTAAATCCTTTTCCAAGTTGAGTGCATGGCTGCAGGATTTTAAGTTTTTGGTTTTTGACTGCACTGCTGATGAGTCGTGTAGCCCAGGAGATAATCGGTTGCATTCTGTTGAAGATGGATCCTCCTCTGCAGTGAAATTGTAGTTACACCTTCTCATCTCTGAGCGATATGCTAATGTGCAGCTTCGCCAAATATTTAAATCAGAATTGATGGAATTTTTTTCACTCATGAGATTGATTTTTCATTGCATTGGGGATATACTGAGTGATGGTAGTCTGCATACATACATTCATATTATTGATGGTGATTGCGGTAATTAAGCCACTTTAGTCATGTTGCTTTTTTACATTTTCTATCTCTCGCTGATGTTTTAAGGCAGATAATGAATTGTGCTTCCTATCAATCACTGCACTTCAGTGACTCATTAGTGGGCCTGTGACAGCACAAAAAGAAAACACATGCTTTAGTCCTGCGTAGAGCTGCACAGAACAAATGGGTGTACTCAGGAAATAATAATAACAATATTAGTGTTGCTCTTATTGTGAGGCTGTGATCACACAGGCTTGCACAGAGGAGGGAAAACAAAACACGCCCGATAACAAGCCTCTAGCACATGAAACGGTTAAATCCTGCTTTTATTTCTTTCTGCTTTCCTCACAGTAGGGATGTGCTTTAATTCATAAGCTTCAAACTTAAATAATTTAATCATGAATGTACAGTTTAAAAACTTATTTTAAGTTCTGTTCATTAATGGGAAAATTTCACTTTAATACAGTGACCTATTTTCCTCACGGTAAGTTGCAGTATTTGTGAGTCAGACAGAAGATTGTGTCACTGCATGATATTTTATTCAGCTAATTTAGGCTCCTGGCTTTGAAACTGGCCAACCCAGCATTATGTTCCACTTGATATATCACTTTGTTCTACTTTACTTCAGCATCATAAATATGAATTCTCCTGAAATTTGTGAGCAAATTTCTGTAAATCTACATCCCACCACCAAGAGATTGAAGCTGTATTTTTGCACCAGACATGACAGAAAGGATTGGAGTGTTTGCTGAGGGCAGCAATGAGATACATGATCAGATAAAGAGGTTAGAGCTGCTGCATCTTCAGAAAGATAGTCTAAGTAAACTAAGAGACCTGCTCATCCATGACCTCTGTACATGGTACTGAACTTAATCCAGTGCTGCCACGCGGTCGGTCCTCTGAGCACTGCTGCATCCATCTCGCCTTGCTGGCTGATTCATGAGAGGTAGAGTACAGTCTAAATGGGGGCTGTCATGTCTAGTGCTTAGGTTGGCTTCAGTTTCTCAAAATGTGTGGCTCTGACATTTTGAGTTCTTACCTATAGTTGTATACCTACATTTTGTACACTACTCACTACTTCTTGAAAGTAGTGAGTAGTGTATCAAAGTGATACATTAAATTATGATTTTTTTTTTTTTTTATCCTGGAGAAGAGAGTTATCAGAGTTTCCCACTGTTAACAAAAACAAGGTGACTGTGCCCTATATTCGCAAACTGGCACCATTAAAATAAAAAGGCAAACTCTCCATTATTTTATTGTAACACAACCATGATTAAGTAACAACATTTCATACAAAACAACAAAAACAGATCAAAGAGGCATAACAAGGATCAGTACGCAGAGCATATTAGTAGACTTCGTTCTGTTTGGCTCCAGTTTGTGTGGAGCTGACGTGCTGCTTCTCTGTGTCATAGACTGTGACTGTTTTTACAAACACATCTGTCTGCTGTTGGAGTCTGAAATTACAACGGTGACCATCAATTATTCACGTCAGACACAGTGTGTGTGACAGAACACATGCTTGCAATGAATATTTAACTCTTGCACTTGACCGGACCTGTCTCTCTGAGGACACTTTAGGAATGAAAATGAATTTCACTAAACCACCTTCACACATTAGACAGAAAATAAAGAAATTAATATTCTCTTTCAGAGGCGACGTTTCGTCATCCTGCCATGATGGCAAACGTTGGTGGTAACCGACAACTTAATCCTATTTCCTTTTGCAAGTGCGATGGCTCAGAACTGTTTCGCATTATTGTTAGTAAAGAAGCAGCTTTGCCAGTTAAACCATCTTCTCTGATTTCCTCAGCTTCCCTCATCTCTAGAGACAGTCTGCACAGATGCAGAACAACTGTCTCCTGCAGGACTGCTCAGATAAGCACAAGTGAATTCTCTTAGATGTGCCTCTATTCACCTGCGCATGTGAAAGCACTGTTCAGATCAGTCATTGTGTAACAAAAGATCTGAACTATGCAGGTTTTTAATGCACAAAAAATATTTACGTTGTCCCCAGAGTAAACAGAATTTAGTTCCAACACTTTTGTCTGTGCTTGTAATATTTGGAAGTCTGACAGAAATAATGTACGATGCCGTTAACGTTATTCATCATTCTCCCAGAGGAGCTCTCATTTGTTTGTTTGTTTTTTCCAGGGGAGTAAAGGTGCTGAGTGTGGATATTGTGATATGTATGATTCATGGGTGTTATGTGCTTTAAGTTTTATTTTTCCCCTGACAGATGCTTGGGAGTTTTTCTCTGAGGATGTGACACTGAGAGAAGGACTCTGACAATTGTATCAGTAATTATTCACCAAAAGCATACTTTGCATACTGAGAACTTTGTGAGTCATAACGTTGTTTGACAGAAGTAGTGCAGGTGTTGATTTTGGTCTTTTGAACAGTATTTAGTACAATGTACCTGTAACAAAACCCATTTTTAATGGAATTCAGATAAGGAAACTTTATTTTGTAAGACTGATCATGTTGACTGAACCATGTACTGCAAGTCAGTAAAATTGATCACATGAATGTCAGTAATAGACTGCATATAAAACTTATTCATTTCTGGACTTTGCATTTTGAATCCTTAATGTTATTTTTCCATTGCTATGTTGATTTTTTTGGAGCCATACATAGAAAAGAGGTAAGTTATCAATGAACACTAGCAAACTAGCAAGCTGCATCCATGGACTGTGTGGGTTGGTCGCACAGACACACATACCTGCTGGGTGGTGCTAAGTAACAGACTAATGGCCCGTTTATGTTTGCTGTTATTGCCCTAACAAATGCTGGCGCGCACAGCGTTTCGAATGGGTTGCTGTGGGCCTCTTGATTTTTGTAACCTGGTGTGTGTGGTGCAGCCAGGTTGAAGACACAAGTGTACAAGCGGGCTCAACTTTTCCACCATTTCCATGTTATATCACTGCACGAGATCAGAGATTCTCAGATTACAGAAAGGGCGATGCTGCAGCAGCTTGAAAAGATGAGACTTTCTAGAGAAACTCAGCGATTGTGTTCCTTCCTTTTCCAACTTCTTCTATTCCTATACCAGCGCTGATGTGGAGCTTTTTTTCTGAGTGGCAATACCTATCATTCTGGAGAAGACTGCAGCAAGTCTGGTGCACCTCAAGCGCCAGTACAAATGGTGACGGGGCTGCTATGACGTCATAGTTGACGTGTAACAACCAATGTGTTGACCAGAAACTAAGCTTAACAAAATACTAGAATTCTTGGATTGTCTGTTAGTGCAAAACAACTGCAAACAACTGCAAAACAACGCATGTTTTTCCAGATAATTCCATTAAAAATGCTCCATAATCAACCAACAGCACAAACACAGCTGAGCTGTCCAGTTCAGTGACTCAAATTCAGAGGTGAGACCTAGCAGACATCTCCTGTCTGTCAAAGGAGCCACACCCCTAACTTTAAACCTTAACAAAATTCAAATGGCTGACTTATTAAAAAATATCAGTCCAGTGCTTACCCATAGCGTATTGGTTTACACATTCGCCTGACAAGTGAAAGCTCCCTGGTTTGATCCTGGGAGGAGAAACAAATCTCTTGGGGGTTGTGTCAGGAAGGGCATCCAGTGTAAAAATCTGCAGGGCCAACCCATAGACATAGACAATTTAGAATCCCCAGTTAATCTAACATACATGTCTTTGGACTGCTGGAGAACACGCATGCTCCAGAAAGGCCCCAGATGGCCGGTGGATTCGAACCAAGGACTTTCTTGCTGTGAGGTGATAATGCTAACCACTGCACCACCATACTGCCTGACTATCCATAGAGACCAAAACCATTTTCTGTAACAGGCTGTTAACATGTTTATTGCTGCTGTAAAGTTTGAGACTTTAACATGGGAGTCTATGGGGATTGGCTCACCTTTGGAGACAGCTTCAAGTGGCCATTAGAGGAACTGCCAGGAACTGGCTTCAGTTTTCAGCCCCGGAGGTTTCCGCTTGATGTACATCCATCCGTCCGTCAGTTAATCCATCTACTGATCCCATCCCTCATTCTTTCTGTCCTTCTTTTTCCTGCCAGCATCAGATAATATTACAGTAGATAGCAGGTAAAAGTGGGACAAACTGAGCTGTTTGCTTCAGTGAAAGGAACAACAGCTCTAAGATTTGCCAAAGATATTTAATTACTGCACTAAAAAGAAAACCATTCCTGTTCATGTCCTTGAATGGAAGCTCCCGAGTCATGTTGTCATTCGTTAGATGTTATGTCAGTATACTAGAGTAGACTTTATACACTTATCTATTGTTTACATTTAGTTGCCTTAAAAGAAAAAGATGAATTTTTCCTTTATAGTAGTGAATTTTTTTCCATTTAAAGCCTTCAGTTTTTTTTAATGTGCCACCATGAATACGTCATACTGACAGCAGCACAGAAGGTGTACAACAGGTGGAGTTGTGACTTTAGAGGTAATGGTTTAAATCATCAGATTGACAGGGACAGTGTGTGTGGGGAAACCAAACTCCTTCTGCTTTCTGTGACTGCCCGGCACATGAAGTAAATCACAGCAATCACTGCTTCAGTGTGTGGCTGCTTTTTAACCAGCACTATAAGACTGTCTGTGCACTAGAAAGCCTCCAGAGGCAAATGTGTGATCTTAAATTGAGTAATGTGAAAATGCTGTTTTAACCAAACAGGTGCAATAACATACAAATCATCATCAGTAAAGTTAAGAACACATTACAGCAGCAAATTGAGTGTTCATCTCGTGCCAAACACTTCACTGCAGACTAAATACTGCAGGCTGTTATTAGTTATAAAGCCATCTGTGTTCCATAAAAGTTCCATAAAATGCTGTAATAGTAATCTTTCTTTTTTTTGTATGTGTTTTTACAGGTAAATCAGAGAGGGCTTCGTTTCTTGGCTATGGCAGGGATCCTGGGGCATCTGGCTGCCAGGTGAGTCTCTCATCGGATATTGGGCTGTTGTTGCTCCTAATAGACCTGTACACCATTTTGACCCCACTTTTAAACTATTTTACTTCAAAAAAAGTCAAACAATATTTTCGACATTGTAGTAGGCAGTGCCATCTAAGCAATAATGTGTGGTGAAAGGTCTGTACAGAAAAGTGAGCATAAACAGACCCCATACCTGAGGTTGGCACCAAGCTATAGACTGAGGTAGAGGCTGTATGTGTTTCCACTGTTGGATTTTACCACAAGTAAGTAAGAAAGTGATCCCACCCCTCCAAGTTAAGATTTTTTTTATTATTTTTTGGGCATTTTTGTAGCCTTTATTTGATAGAGCAGACAGGAAAGTAGGGAGAGAGCAAAAGGGAATGACATGCAGGAAATAGTCCAGGGTGGATTTAAGCCCCTGCAGCCTTTCAGCATATGGGTTGCCTGCTCAACCAAGTGAACTAAAGCGGCGCCCTCACATTAAGGTTTTAGTCCAGATAGATATAAAAACATTAATTTAGTCTGTTTTTTTTTCCCCCTGATTTGAGGAAGGGAATCCATGTCTGTATTTAATCAAGCTTTGAGTTCTCTAAATCCTCAATTCCTGTCTAAATGAGAGCACTCATAATCACACCACAAATGTAGCAGTCAGGATTGGGAGATGAGACCCCTGTTTTAAGTCCATTTCACTCTAACTTCTCTTCTCTTTGGCTTTCTGACTGACAACACTATTTTAGACATTTTGAGAAGGCACAAAGGAAAGGGTGCACACCTGCAGCTGCAGAGATCTGATTAACCGACTGACATCCAGTCGAGCCAAATAAATAGTTGATCTCATGATCAACTTGCCACATGACATGCAGCCATGTGGATACTTTACATCATGACTTACGTAGTTCCCAACATGGCTCAGAAGAGAGTCTGCCTTTTATCATTTGCACCACTCTGCCTGTTGGTGCCGCAGTATACTTCACATGAGCTGCAGATGATTTTTCTTAATATTTCATATCAGAATTTCTGAATCTTTTTGCCACACAGTCTGATACCAAACATAATAGGGAAATTGGTACAAATTCAAGACTGTTTGTTCCTTCTTTAGCAAAAGATTCAGCTAATTCAAAAGATTTCACAGAGATATCATAAACATCTGTATTTGCATGTTGCTCTTCCCAGACTGAGTACAGTAGCATAAAGGAGCTCAGACCCGGTGTTGCTGCAGGTATTCAGTATCACTGAACAAAAGCAACAGCAGAAGTGGGTCTGTTGTGCCATCTGAAAGCTCCAGCACCACTGACAGATTGTTTTTTTTTTTGCAGACAGTTTTTCTGACCTACATTTCATGTCTGTGAAATTATCTTCATTTCTTTCATACTACGAGTCATATATGCTTTTTTTTGTTTTTTGTTTGTTTGTTTTTTAAAGTGATCATTAAATTAAGTTGATTTGGAATTCATGACATCAGCAATCAAAGCTGTATTTTAAGCATCGGCTGTAAAAGTCTCAGCGGTAAACTGTGTCAATCCTCAGCTCGCAAAGGGGAATCCAAGAGGACATGTGAAGCGAGTTTTCGAGCCAACTACTACTACGACTCATTGGTCTACGTTGACCTCACTCACGCGATCTTTGCTCTGCCGATCTCCAGCCGATTACTCTAATTAGACCAAGCTCTTAATTTGGCGTCTTAACCCAGTTTGTTGGGGTTGAAGAGGTCAAACAGATATTGGTGACAGGATAACGTGGTCAACTTTCAAAAGCTGGCACAGTTTGTCCTCTCATGACAAATAAACTAATATGTGAAATGGCTCTTTAAAACAAATTAGACATCCATTTTTTTATTTTTTGTTTATTTTCTGCTTGTTACTAATTGGTCTTCCATATAAAATCAACCAGATCTGAAGAAAGTTCCCACCTGACGCCCTCAGGGTCAGCTGAATTTTATTGTTCAATAATTTTAGTATATTTAATAAGGACAGTCAACATTTTACCTTCACAATATAAAAATTTATAGTCCTGGAGTACATAGGGGTGGGCTGAAAATGTACACTTTTTAATTCGTCTTATTTTTTCCAGTATTTTTGATCCCTGGAAACTTATTAAAGACAGGAGATAGACACATTAAATTTTCAGGGCTAAAAAACACATTTAAGCTCTGTTAAAAACTGCAGACAAATTAAATTTTACAGCCACTCCACGTATCACAGTCTAAAGCCATTAGCCACTAATGCTCAAAGTTGATCATAGAAAGAATCGTACAGAACAAAAACAATATTTTGGCTTTAGATTGTAACATGTGGAGTGGGTGTAAAATTAATTTGGTTGCAGTTTTTAACAGAGGCTAAATGTGCTTTTCAGCCCTGAAAGTTTCATGTGGATGCTTAGGAAGTTATGCAGCCTCATACATGCTGGAAAAAATTATGTGAATTACAAACTGCAAAATTTAAACCCACCCCCATGTACTTCAAAGCCCTGTACCTCAGAAAATTCATAGTATGAAGGGAAAATTTTGCATGTCTTAATTAAATATGCTGAAGTTATTGTACAAAATAAAGAGCTGATTCTAAAGCGGTCAGGTGGGAGGCACCGATTTTTAATTTTTTAAATAAAAGACCCTAACAAAGCTGAGAATTTCAAAAAAATGACTGGTTGAAGCTTAGGTTAGACAATAAAAGCCGATCATTTCCTTTAGTTCTAAGCATTTGTGTTTGTTTTGTCTTTCAGTCTTCTTCAAGGTCAGACATCGGGTTGGCGAGTCCTAGTTCAGTGACTACATCAGGGAAGTCCGCTACTCCGTTCTACTCCTTCACTGCAGCCAATCCAAGAAGGCGTTCTCTACCAGATCCTCCGGCCATCGGTCAGTGCCGTCTTGATGCCTGAAAGAAAACTATTCTAAAATATGAAAATTTGAATTTCACACTGTGCTCCAAAAGTATGCCGTGTTATGATAAAAACAATCTTAATTAATTACTCAATGCAATATTTGAGCCTTTCTAAAAATTGCTTTGTCTTTTTAGGCCATGTTAGCTCACACTTGAGTAGACCAAATTACATTTTAGCTAGTGCTCGGTCATTCCATGTCAGTTCTTCAAATCCCTCCCACCTGACCATCTCAGATTTGCCTGAAAAAAAAATTCCAGTGCAAAGAGGGAAAAATACACTTCTTAATAGGAATTATGCAAAATTTCAAGTTCCTACAGATTCAAGGGATGAAGGTATGGGTGAGGAGCCATTTTTAAATTGCATTCTCTAGAAAACAAGTTGAGCTAGGACTTTGAGATGCTTTAGGGTAAATATCTGGTACTATGGCTCTATGAAATTGGACTCTCGGGACTGTAGTTCTAGAGTGATGGATGCCTGAAGTCCTTAAAATATTTGGATGTCCAAAATCTCTGACAGCAGATTTGGAGGCAGGTAGGTGGCTGATATTTTATTTACAGCTTCACATACGCAAGGTACATAATATTCTTTAAAACAGTCCAAATCAGAGGAAAACTAAACATTTTTAAATAATAAAAATTAAACTGAAACAAAGCAAATATGCTCTGGAAAGCAACTGAACTGAAAACAAAAGATTTAAAATGAAATCAAAATAAGATTTTTAAAAATACAGATCTTTAATAACTCTGCATTCGACTATATATCTCAAACTTAGCCAGCCCTAATATTAACACACTCTGCTTTGGTGTAAAGATATTCACTGGCCTCATTGCAGGTCAGTGACATCAGGCCCTGTTGAAAGAGCAGTGAAAAAAAACAAGTATCGACATTTCTCTTACATGTCATGTAGGATTGTGTGTAGTTTTCTTTTATTCTTTATGTGAAAATCACAAACAATGCTTGTTAGGATTTTGTTGGTGAGTTATGGCTTGTGTACGGTTGCCTCTGTTTTTTTGGTTTTTTTTGCCTTTGAATGAATACATGTGCTTTCATCTTTCCACAGATCCTCTCCAAACAAAAAAGGTTCGCAAGGTCCCTCCTGGCCTGCCTTCATCTGTGAGTGGAAGATCATCTACCTCTCATATAAATAGATTTCACAGTGAGCTCACCTAAACAAACACACTCACTCAAACACACACATCGTTACTACCCACACACCCTCCCTTTTCACAGTTGTACACACAGAGCGCTCTTGACAACCGTGCCGCACTTCTTGAAATTGTGTTGTTTTTGTGAGCCTTGTTCAGCAGTGACTCCAGTGGTGCCTGTTTGATTTTGACTTTTACTGTTTGTTGTTTACATGCTTGTTGTTTAATCTGAGCATGTAAAGGTCTCTGTGGGCGACATCTTCCTGCAGATTTTTTGGTGTTTCTTGTGAAAGCACATGCATGTCAGCGTGTGCATGTGTGCGAATACACATGTGGACCTTGAGGTGATTGATTTTCAGTGCTGCCCTGTCACAGTCTAGCCTCCTCACAGCCTCTCCTGGGAGAAAGAGGGGCTGTCAGAGCGGATCCCCAGCTCTGCTCTTTTGATGTTTAATTAGTCATTACGTAGCCGAACAGGAGGACAGACAGAGATTAATAGCACAGAATATCTGAAATTTCTATTGGTAATGATCCCGGTGGAGCAGAAACCATTAGGATGCAGAGAAGTGTGGAGCTCAGCTTGTATTCGCTTAGACAGGGGGTGTTGGAGTTCATTAATATGCATAAATCACTAAGTCAGATGTTCATTGTTAAAAACCCCGGTGGATCGGCAAAGGCTTTTATTAAGCTTTGCCTTAAATTCTTAGAACTAGTAGAAGACAAGGATTTTTTCCCTTTTTAATCAGAAGCAACTGGTTTACCAAAATCCAACATTTTCTTTCCTTAAACAATGACGGGGTTTCTTTTCTTCTTTTGGTGAGGGAGTCTGAGACTGGATTTGCCTTGCAGAGCTTTGATAATCATCACCTCTACTGCTGTTACTCTGAAATTAAATATGGAACAGGCCACCGAACATAAAAGGGTGGCATGTGTTTTGTTTCTGGATTTGTATTTGAAAAGAAGTTTGTCAGAGCATGAGGGAGAGAGAGCAGTCCCTGGCAGGAGCAGGAACGTGTGCTGCCTTCCTCTTAAGTAAGTGATATATTTGAGGTCTTGTCAGACGGAGGGAGGGAGGCAAAGAATGGTTGCCTCGCGGGTTACATCTCTTTGTTGTGTAAATGGACGCTGGGCTTTTATTTGTCAGTACTTAACACATGGGCGCAGGTGCGGTTCTGTGACTCATAAGAGTACAATCAAGCAGTACAATGCTAGATGGGGAAAAACAGTGACAGAGCATGGGATAAAATACAGCTTCTTCTTGTCACTCAGTACAGCTCAGAAGATAAAGCCTGGAGCTTGGAGGAATTATCCCGGTTAGTCTTTGATCCCATTTGAAAGAATAAAGATGGCAGTGTTGAATAAAGGGCTATAGGTCTCTTCTTACCTGCTGACAGAGAAAGGAAAACATAAAGCGTTTTTTCTTTCTTTTAGCTGGCATATGTGGAAAATGTTAGAGTGGGAGGTTGTGTGGCAGCTTTTAGGAGCTGTTACATTATTGCATAGTGAAGTAATGGGAAGCAAAGGTGAGGCATGGGTCCAGCAACTATCGGATGGTGAAAAGTGCTACCTGCGGTCCTTAAAAGTGTGTCTCGTGACTGTTAGAGAGAGTGCACTCTGTATGTCTAAGGATGGTTATCAGCCAAGACCCGTGTTTGTATTGCTGGCTCTGGAAGTAGCGAGGGTGCTGTTGAAGAAGTTCAAGGGCAAAGCGCACCTGGAGTCAGATTTACTTTGCCAGAGGCAGCTGTGTGAAGAGCCTGCAGCGTACCTGTAAAGCATGAATGCAGCTGCATATGCCACCGAAAGCTTTTGCTTGTGTAAGCAAATGCAAGAGCCTCACCAGAGACCTGAATAGCTGCTTGATTTAAAAAAAAAAAAAAAAAAAAAAAAATCAAACAATTTTTTTTTTTTTTTTTTTT
>VUQI01011223.1:4267-19885 GCA_015106735.1 Paratilapia polleni
ACATGTTTATATTTACTAAATGTAAATATTATAATCATGGACCAAGTATGCGTGTTATGATTATTTTAATTATATAATTCTATATGGATAATTCTGATGGCTGACACTACATGGCTTATCTCCTTTTGTTGGCGTGTAAGCCATTCTAGTGTCCAAACTATTAAACGGGCGAATATTTGACAGTTTCAACAATATATAGTTACTTTTAATACAAATATTTCTGATTTTTAGAATAGAACTGAGAATTAATGTTGCTGGGTGCAAAGCCACTTGAAATAAGACTGTGCAGTGTTTGGTTGTTACAGAAATGCTAAATTAATGGGAAAGCCGCTTACAGTTTGACTACTCCCTTACAATGACCTCAATAAAGGACTGTTTTCATCTGGCTGTCCCTAAAGGTGATGATGATGCTGATGATCTCAGGGGGAGGAGGAGGAAGAAGAGGAGGGATATCACCAGTTAATAACCCCAACCTCCCCAGCCTGTCAGCATCATGATCGCAGAATGCACCGGGACCCCTTCACCAACGGAGTCGCATTGTGATGATTGTCTGCGGGCAGAGCTGTATCCCGGTCACATTTCCTCCATCCAGTAGTTGAATTATCAGAGCAGCACGGTGTGAAAGCTGGACCTTTGGCACAAACACGCACTCACAAACAATCTCCCTCTGAGGCTGCCTCTCCGGCGCGTACTTTGCTCCGACACATTCCTCCGAGGCTTCTTCTTCCTTCCATCTGGGGGCTGAAACTTGAGGGACTTTACCGTCGCAGGGCAGAGAACAGAAGGCGGACGCACGAATACTGACGGTGCGGTGAATGTAGCGGCGGGCTGGGTGTCTTTCTGAGGGGCGCACAGCGGTGCTGCTAGACCAGCCGAGAACGCACCACGTCCCGTCCCACATCCTCCTTTGTAACCCCCCTCCCCCCCCAAAAAAAGGTGTCCCGAACACGGCCAACATGATTCTGCATGGGATTGTGCTTGTTCTTTCCCTCTCAGGTAGGTCCACTGGTTTGATTACTGTCACAAAAGAGAGAAGTGTTCAGGGAAACACCTGAACAAAAACATCACAGTCTTTGTCTCGAAGCTTTGACTCGAAAGTGAAATGGAGAGGAGGATGGGGAGTGAAAAGTCGTACTTCATTAGTAGCCTCACATTTTGTCTTGGAGAGAAGAGAGATATCGCATTCTTTTTTTATTATGCACTTCCATAACTCCGATGTGCAGCTGTTTGGGTCCTTTGGTCAATTTCACGGTTTTGGAGGCTCAGGGATGGGAAGATTTTTTCCTCCCAACTTTTCAGTAGAGTGAAATTAATATCTCATATGGTTGCTGCTTATTACTTAATCCCGAATAATTATTTATTTATTTATTTTTTGTCTCAGAAAGTCCGTTTTTGGCTGTGTTTCTGTGCTCCCAGCTCAAGCAAGACAATCAGTCTCTCTGGTATTCTTGCGTCCAAAACTCCACAAGGCTACGCCCTTCCAGCTTGAACCCCTGAAATGAAACTTCACAGTAATGAAACACACTGACTAATATACATCAGATCCCCATAAGACTTAAATGGTGTATTTTATTGTTCTGGTCCCCACTAACAAATATTACTACTCTTAGTATAGAAGATATAGAGGCTCAAATAATCGTCTGATATGTTATAAAAAAAATAAAAATAAAATGTTTTATAAATATATAATGTTTTAAAGTTTGTCTTAAAATCAGTTGTTTGCATATTGTGATATATTTTACTTGCTTCATTTGAAGCTGAAGAAAGTCATAGAAAGTGCAAAATGAAACACTTTAAGAAGCAAAATCATTTAAATAAACCTAAAGGAACCACAGACTGCCTTGAAATCACATGTAGTTAAAGAGTAATTTTCATTGATGATGATGATCAATGAGGAACTTAAAGGGGGAAAAATGAAAAGCCTTTTTAGACCAAAGCTCTAAATGCAGCTCCTCAGTCTTGCTTTAATGAATAAGGTGTATTTAAGGAGCTTTCTATACATTCTAATATAAAGGTTTAAGAACAGAATTCGAGGGACTTGTATGGGTTTATACTTAAATCCAGTAATTTAAGATTTTAATGTATTTGTCCCATTGTGTCAACTTTTCTTTAAACACCTTTTTATTTTTCTTGGCCAGTGGGAGAAGCTTTTTCTTTACTGCACTTTACCTTAAATGCTAATATGCAGTAAACCATTGCAGATTTTGTTTAGATCCAACAGTGGACTTTTTTGTCATGTGTGTCTCTTTATTCCTGTTTATTTTTTTCTAATCTAACTTTCACCCCTGACAGCCTTGACTATTTTAGATGCTGTGAGGACACTAAAAGTTTTTTTTTTTCCTTCAAGTCTACAAACAGCACTGATAGTTTGGTGTGGTTTTAATCAAAAAGTAGCTTTGAACCCACAAATAGTTGGGTAAATTCTGACTCACACAGAAGCACTTCTCTCTACTTTTGGACTTGGATTATTGCTAATGCCACTGCCTGCTGATCAGTTTGTAATTCATGAACCTGCAGCTGGATGTGAGTGTGACACAGTCCTGAACATGACCTTCTTAAATTTATCTCTGTATCTCTATGTTAAATGTAAGAGGTTTCGTGTCTGTACCTAGGCCTTAAGACCTTGTAAATGAAAAGATAACAAAAAGTATAAAGGTTTCTTTACTGTGTCAAAGTCTTTATAGCACCATAGTGGATTGTAGAGGAGCCTAAAACATCCATCCATCCATCCATCTTCTCCTACTTATTCAGTTTAGGGTCACCAGGGAGGGCGAGAGGCAGGGTACACCCAGACAGGTCACCAGTCTGTTGCTGATATTACGATGCAGTGCACTGTATGTGTTGAGAGTCACACACAGGTGTGCACAAAGACTGAAGGAGG
This sequence comes from Paratilapia polleni, assembly GCA_015106735.1. Classification (NCBI taxonomy): domain Eukaryota; kingdom Metazoa; phylum Chordata; class Actinopteri; order Cichliformes; family Cichlidae; genus Paratilapia; species Paratilapia polleni. The sequence continues at coordinate 7,149 of VUQI01011223.1, forward strand.
AGGCTGAAGACAATCTCAGAATATGCATAGTTATTATTATGATTATTATTAATATTGTTGTTGTAGTAGTAGTAGTAGTATTGATAATATATATATATATATATATATATTTGCTTGTAGCAGGATTATGCAAAAACTACCAAGCAACATTTCATGAAACTTGGTGGAGAGGTGCTCCATAGGCAAAGGAACAACCCATTACATTTTGAGAAGAACCTGGATCACTTTCTTTAAAATTGCAAGACAGGGTTCAAAATCATGAATGTGGAGGGAGCATGAGTCAGTGGGTACAAAAAACTTTCTTCACACCTCCAATAAAGGTGTTAGGAAAAACCATATAAGACCTGATGCTTAGATAAGAGCAGTATTTTTCTCTGTCACTAGGTAAGCATATGTGGAAGTCCATTAGTGACAAAAGATTACTTTAGAATTCAGGTTAAAAATTAAGGAAAAGGATTTGTAAAAACATAGCAAAAAAGTAGGCACAAAAATCTAGATATTGCTCTTTGTACAGTTCTTGGTCTTTCTAGTTATTGGTTGTTTTGTCAGATTCTGAGAGTGTGAATTTTTAAGAGTACCTCTGGCGGGACACACCCATATCTGGCAGTTAGTGGGACATGGTTTTTACAGTTAAAGGCTGTAAGATAAGACCAAAACTGATGGAGTACCCTGGGAAATTACCTGACATCATCTAAAAGGTAACAGGATGACAAATCAGTTTCAGTTAAACGTCAGACCTTAGTTGAACTTCACCTTACAGTGTAAAATAAATAAAAATAGCTTGACCTGAACTTTACATTCCAAAGCTGCTTCCATGAATGAAGGTAAATAAGTAAGGTAGGATATGCAAAAATAATTTGAAGCTTTAGTTTGCTTCTCTTTTTAATCACATTTTAAAGCACAGTTTTTACAGGTTAGTTGTTACTCTGGTTATATGAGTGGTTTCCAGGTAGTTTTGTCTGTTGAACCCCTGCAACCCTATTACTTAAATGACTGTTGCTGACTTTTCTGTGTGTGATTCCAGCTGGATTGACATGCATTTTCTTGTTCTTGTTCTTGTTTTGTTGGAAATTTTCCTTTTACATCTTGGGGTGTCAGAAACTGAAAGTTTTGCCCATTTCAGTCAGATAACTCCTGTTTAAACTGATTTATTACTGCAGCAGAATACAGTCAGAGTTTGCCGACAAGGCTCAGATCTAATCACTCCCTGTAAATATGATAGGCATTGGAAATAGATTAGAAATAGAAATTTGGAAGTGATGAGCACAGCCTAAACATGGATGCTGGGGTGGTTGAGGGGCCAAAACACCAGGCAGTGATGAAAAAGCAGTAGCAAGTTTGACAACATTGGTTGTGTTTGATATTTGATGTGAGGAGAGTAAATCATGACATGTGTATGAAGCTGTGCAGCTCAAGTTGAACTAGCTCACAGGTTTTGCTCTGGTTTTTCATTACTATAGTCTTTTTCTTTTTTTTTTCCTTCAAACTATGTGTTTATGTATTCTCAGAGGCAGGTACTGCATCTGATTCAGGATTGTAGAAGTGTGAGGCTTGTCTTATGCAGTGAGACTGCCATAGTTGGTGATAATAAATATACTAAAGGTCAGCACTGTACTAATTTAACCCCCTAAATGCAAATAGAACATAGGTATAGATTAAAAGTATAAAAAAGTGAAAGTAAAACAGAAGCCGAAATTTCTTTCATATGTGTGGATGAATTTTCATATACGCACTATAATGTGGTAAAAGAAGAGAAAACATAACTTTACAGTTGAGTTAGAGGGCACTGGATATGGCCCAGTCATCATTTCTGCTTTTTCTATTTTTCGAATTACCTGAGCTACTCCATAGTCCTTCCAGGTACAAACAGTCCAGGTTGACAATCAGTGGATTATATTAGTGCTGTAACAGGCCTAATGAAATTCCCCCACAGTGGCTTTGTATATGTGAGTGAGACCTGTTCTGCAGCAGGGCCCCGCTGTGTTCATTAGCCGTGTTAATGATTGTCCAGCTTGTAGTGACGCTGTAATGTTGACTGACAGCCTCATATATCTCCCTGTCTCTCCCTCTCAGGTTCACCCACTCACCCAACCTACCCCTCCTCCTTTCCCTCCCTCAAAGCTTTCAGGTCATGTCTGGTTTTTATTTTCCTTTCTTTCTTTTTTTCTTCAATCTCAATCTAAATTCCTCCTTGGATTCGGCTGCACGTCAGAATAAATTGTTCAAGTCGTTCAATGAGGAAGTGCAGTCAACCAACGCCGGCGTGCAAACACATTTGGAGCGGCGGTGGTTGACGTCTTATCGGTGCACAGGCAGGTGTGTGTGTTTGTGTGTTTTTTTTCGGGGTGGGAGGGTGTGTGACAGGGCTCATTTTGCATAGACACCACTAGTGTTTTTGTTTTTTTTTTGTTTTTTTTACAGGCATATAATGATACTGACTTTTTTGAAGTGAAGCTCTCAGCAGGAAATATTTGGATCATTTTTAACCCCTCAACATACAGAACAATTGGCCTTTGTGCTAATTTAAAATATCTTACATATGTAGGCATAGATAGTTGCACTATTCCATCAAATGGAAATAGTACACATCTGTTATAACCTAAACACATTTTACACATTTTATCCGTGCCAGATAGGCAGGCATTAATGACATTTAACCCAAAGAACAGAAAATTGTTTAAAAACAGAGTTGCAACAGTTAATCTGTTTATCAACCATTTAACTGCCAAAAAAGAAATCCACAACTATGTAGATAATCTGATAATTATTTTCAGCTTCTCCAATGTTAAAATTTGTTGTTCTTCTTAAATATGCACAAAATTGATCAGAATACCTTTGGGGAAAAGGAGAAACACATTTGAGGAGGATATGAGAAATGTCAGAACATAAGGGGAAGATCATTAGAGATAGAACGATCAGTTAATCGAGGGAATAATCTTAATGATAGCAATAAGGCCTAGAAAAATAACAAAAATAAAAAACAAAAAATCTCAATATTTTTAGGCTGAAATACACATTAAATATAGCTCAGTATTTTATATGTAAGCAACAGATGAAATGATGGAGAAAATGTATTTGAATAGGTTATATTTAACAATTGGGAGCTGCAGCAATTTTCAGGAAACTTTGCAACACCATATTTTTTTCTGATGTTTGAAATACTAATGGTTTCACTGGGTAAACTGTCTTCAATCAGTTGTGGTTGTGTGAGGTTCTGATCCAGTCAGTGTGTTACCTGCAGTAGATGGCAGTAGGCGCACTCCCAAGCAGAGAGGAGCAGCGACTGGCACAGAACCTAAAGTCATGTACTGCTGTGGATATGATCAGAAGCAACCTAAAAGAATCATTATGGTTTGAATGTGTGCTGAATTTAGGAGATTTTCACTGCGTTACCTGCTGTCAGACACCCCTTTTTCACAAGGAAGTGAAGCCACTACCCTCCACCAGACTTCATTGACAAAAACCGTAATTTTGCCTTGCAAAACAAGGAAGTTGTTTGTTTACTGCTGCCTCAATGGGTTGGTTAGTTTGTGTTGTACAGTTGTCAAAAAAAAAAAAGAAAAAAAGTATACTAATCAATACTAAAAATTAAGCTCCTTGTTATATGTTCTTTTGAAGTCCCAGATTGAAGCTGAGAGAAGTCTGCTAGGAACTAGACAGAAACAGTGACAGCCTACCTTACCAACACTATTTGATCAGCAACAAAAATATGGTGCTAAGTCACCAAAAGCACAGCACTACCTCAGACAACCTAAAATATTATTCTCTTGTTTTTTGACCTACTTAAGAGAATGTTAAAACATTTGTCCTAAGTATACCTTACAGTTACTGTATTTTTTATTTTTATTTTTTGCACTACGTCAGACAACTTAAAAATAGTGTTGTCATTGATGTTATTGCTTGTATTGTTCTAATCTTTTTTTTTTTTAACTAATTTAATCTTAATTTTTTGTCAGTTTTTTCCCTTGTGGTTTCAACAGAGGTATCGAATATTGAGTATTTTCCTGGGGATCAGTATCAAGTTGGAAATTCTAGTATCGTGACAACCCTATTGTGTTGAGGTGTGACTTTGATGTTTTGAATGTGTTAGTTAAGTGACTAGCAGCTTATGTTTTCTGTAAGTAAAAATCTGTTTTTGTCAACATCTGGTTGGATTTGGTGGCTTTGAAGATAGCAATTTCTTTCTTAGCATATCGTTTCCACAAATCAGCCAACTTTGTGGTCTGTTGTCACGCGTGCAATTTTAACATAAAGTTAACGTTTACCTTCAATTATTATTATTGTTGAAGCAGCGCTGTGCTTCCCTCATGCTGCAGGAGAAATTTAAGAATGGCGTCAGCTGCAGAGAGAGTGTGGGGTTGCACAAGTCAGATACTGCAAACACTGGTACTGCTGTACTGGAGAATTCTATAATTCTATATCTCTTTTGAAAATATCTACAGTGGGTTCAGAAAGTATTCAGACCCCCTTCACTTTTTTTAATTTTGTCATGTTGCAGCCTGATGCTGCAATTGTTTAAATTCTTTTTTTTTTTCTCATTAATCTACACTCAGTACCCCATAATGACAAATTAAAAACTAATTTTAGGATTTCTTTTGTAGATTTATCAAAAAGAAAAAAGTGAAATATTACATTTACTTAAGTATTCAGAACTTTTGCAAAAACACTTGAAATTTAGGTGCTCAGATGCCTTCCATTTCTCTTGATCGTTGCTAAGATGTTTCTACACCTTGAGTCCACCTGTGATAAACTAAATTGATTGGACATGATTTGGAAAGACACACTTCTCTATAGAAGGCCTCACAGCTGAAAATGTATATCAGAGCAAAAACCAAGGTATGAGGTCAAAGGAACTGCCTAAAGAGCTCAGAGACAGGGTTGTTGCAATGCACAGATCTGGGGAAGGCTACAAAAAAAAAAAAAATTCTGCTGCACTGAAGGTTCCCAAAAGCTCAGTGGCCTTCATAATTCTCAAATGGAAGAAGTCTGGCACAACCAGGACTCTTCCAACAGCTGCTTGCCCAGCCAAACTCAGCAAGTGAGGGAGAATGGCTTTAGTGAGAGAGGTGACCAAGAACTTGATGGTCACTCTGACTGAGCTCCAGAGATCCTGTGTGGAGATGTGGAGAAGTTCCAGTGCAAAACATGTGAAAGCCCACTTGGCGTTTGCAGAGAATTCAATTCAATTCAATTTTATTTATATAGCGCCAAATCACAACAACAGTCGCCTCAAGGTGCTTTATATTTTAGGGTAAAGACCCTAAAAGCGCCTGAAGGACTCTCAGACTGTGAGGAACAAGATTCTCTGGTCTGATGAAACCAAGATTGAACTGTTTGGCCTCAATTCTAAACATTACGGAAACCAGACACCGCTCATCACCAACCCAATACCATCCCAACAGTGAAGCACGGTGGTGGCAGCATCATGCTATGGGAGTGTTTTTCAGCAGCAGGGACTGGGAGACTGGTCAGGGTCGGGGGAAAGTTGAATGGAGCAAAGTACAGAGATATCCTCAATGAAAACCTGTTCCACAGTGCTCAGGACCTCAGACTGGGCCGAAGGTTCGCCTTCCAACATGACAATGACCCTAAGCACACAGCAAAGACAATATAGGAGTGGGACAACTCTGTGAATGTCCTAGCCAGAGCCCTGACTTGAACCCTATCGAACATCTCTGTAGAGACCTGAAAATGGCTGTCCACCAACAGTCCCCATTCAACCTGACTGAGTTTGAGAGGATTTGCAAAAATCAATGGCAGAAAATCCCCCAATCCAGGTGTGCAAAGCTTGTTGCGTCATACCCCAAAAGACTTGAGGCTGTAATTGCTGCCAGAGGTGCATCAACTAAGCACTAAGTAAAGGGTCTAAATACTTATGTAAATGTGATATTTTAGTTTTTTTTTTCTTTTTAATAAATCTACAAAAAATCCTAAAATTCTGTACCCCATAATAATGGGGTACTGAGTGTAGATTAATAAGAGAAAAACTGAATTTAAATTATTGTAGCATCAGGCTGCAACATAACAAAATTGGAAAAAGTGAAGGGGGTTTGAATACTTTCTGAACCCACTGTAGATAGATTAAAAAAACAAAAAAAACAAACAAAATAAACCCAAAAAACAATATATCACCCTTCCTAATGACAAATTAAAAAGAGAATGAGTAAATCTGTAGCTACAGAATTGCTGGTTCCTACATTAATCATAATACAACGAATAGCATCTTTTATTAATCTTTACATATATTCATATTTGATCTTGGAAGCTCCATGACACATTGACCACTGGTAAACTGCTGTGCATGGTGAGCTGTCAGTCACAACAATGCAAACATAAGTGTGTAAAAAATGATTTTGTCGTGAAGCAAGACAAAAACATGACAAGTGAAATACATTACATGACATTACATACGTATGCTACAGAGTAGCATATGTATGCTACTCTGTTACAATGTGACAAGCATTACCGACATCTCTATTTTCTCTCATCTAAACACACCGCTTTCACTCATAGCACATAAAACAGACATACACACACAGGTGCCAGGTGTTTTTCACCTATCATTGATGATTCCACAGCACTGCAGGGGTGTGTTCTCTGAACAACGGGAGTCCTTCCAGTAGGCACAGAGTGAGAGAGAGACATGGAGAGAATCTCTTATCGGTATTGATCTCTAGTGACAGACGATGACGTCTATGAAGAGCAATGAGGCCAGTGAAATGAGCATCATAAACCTGCTTTGATGATAAGTGTGAAAAAAAAGTTGCTCGAAGTAGGAAGGATCATCCCAGGTCAGAGGAGTGAGAGGGGGGAGAGAGATGAAGAGGATTAGAAGTGTGTGAGGTGAATGAACTTTGTGAAAGAAGTGAGGAAATCCATCTTCCTTCTTCTGTCGCATTTAATGAAAAATGAGCAACTTACCTGGCCTCCATCCACCTGGTTCCATCTGATCTGAGTGCAGAGGTGTGTGTGTGGTGTGTGCATATGTGAATGTGTGTGTGAATTCTTCTCAAAGGGAATGGTGTATCCAAGGGGGTAGTTTGGAGGTCTTCTGTGTGTTTTGTTGATAACTGGGATTTGGAACTCAAACACAGGGGCGGCAGATGGTGTGTTGGCTTCTGCTTCCTTGGTTGTGTGCGTGTGTGTGTATCAAGTGTGTAAACAGCAGTAGACTGAGTGCTGGGAATTTGTGTGTATGTGTGTGTATGTGCGTATGTGTCCTTACCCAAACTCAGTGTCGGACACGAGTCAGTGGTCCCTGAAGGTATCACTGCTCTCTGTGGTCTGAGCCTGGGCTGATCCCACGTCAGCCATGGTCTGACCTCAGGCCCATCTGCTATCAAGATGACAGATGTGTTAGAGAGTGGCTTAAGATCTGTGGATGGACCCACAATCCCCAGTTAGTCTTACCTAACTGGCACGAGGACTTCGGCCAGACAGTTAGTTTGGTGGAAGCACACTGCTTCAAATGGCTTTTTATCGTCTCTACCTTTTGTCTAGCTGTATGAAGCACAAAACCCTATGACACAGAGAGCTCTAAGGCAACTCACAGAATAAACACAGAATGAATGTGAATAATTCTACAGTTTACTGCTAACTGAAGGAGGGCTTGTGAAGCCAATTTACACATTTCATGTTTTGTAAATGTGAATAGTAAAGGGGCATATATAGAACTGACATTAAATTTCATGCCAATTAAAATGTATGTATATCAAATGTATCAATATTAATATCAATATTAATATTAATATTAAAATGAGCAGGACTTGGTGACCATGAGAAGGAAGAACTCTCTTTTAACAGGAAGAGACCTCTGGCCAAACTAGGCTTAGGGAGGAACAGCCATCTGCTTCGACTGGTTGTGGGGTGACAGGAAAGGTGACTGAAGCATAGGGAGACCACGAATAACAAACAGGACAAAACACAGTAGACAGAAGTTAATGACATGCAGTAGTGACACATGAGGAGTTAAAAGAAGGGAGTGGAAAAGAAATGCTCAGTGCATCATTGGAAGTCACCTAGCATTTTCAGCCTATAGCAGCTTAACTAAGGGATGGTTCAGGTTCACCTGATCTGGCCCGAACTATAAGCTCTATCAAAAAGGAAAGGTTGAAGCCTAATCTTAAAAGTAGAGAGGGTGTCTGTCTCCCGAATCCAAACTGGGAGCTGATTCCACAGGAGAGGGGCCTGACAGTTGAAGGATCTGTCTCCCATTCTACTTGGCAACTTTATAAACTTCAAGTAAGCCTGCATTCTGAGAGTAAAGAAGGAGATTAATTCCAGTTCTGGATTTAACAGGGAGCCAACAAAGAAATATGATCTTTCTTTCTAGCCTAATTCAGGGGGCTGGAGCCTATCCCAGCTGCCATAAAGTGAGCATATAATGGCAGTTAAGTGTATAATACTACTGACAGTGTTACCATATTACCTAATGTAGCTGTTTGCTAATACACAATCCAGGCAGTTAGAGTAGCTGCATATGATTAGCTCAGGTTATCTAGCTTGTTAGCAATCTCACCTGACTTTATGTCACAAACAAACCAAATATGCCAGCCTTATTTGGGCAATTCAAAGTGGATTGTTAGTGCAGCCGCTAACAATAAAACCGCACTAAAAAATTCAAATCCTATTTGCTGCTGTATTTTTTTTCCTGTGGTTACTTTCTTTCACCTTTATCTTTCTTTCAGTTAACAGCATATTTGAGGATTATTAAACAGCAGTAATATTTTACCTAGTTAGAGATTTGGCAGGAGAGGGGAGTAAAGATCTTTGAGAGAAGCTGTGCATTTTTGCATTTTGTACTTGCAGTTTCTTACACTAGGTGTGGATACCACACATTTCTAGTAATATGCTCCTCCTTCTGCTAACTAGGATATGTCTTTTCACTTGCACATTAAGCAAACTTGTACATGCCCATGCTACAGTATTGTTAGGTCTGTGATTTTAGTCAGTTGTTAGGTGGTTGCTAACATGACATCAAATATATAATGCATAATTCAAGTTTTATGGATATAAATTTTTACTGTCATGAAATTAAAACAATGCAATGCTTTTCTAAGGTGTTTTAGGTGCATAAATGCTACAAATGGGTCATTTTAGCCCATTGGTAGGTGGTTTCAAGGCAACGTGATGATGTCATAATCTGACATACATACAAACCTTGAGGGACCTAAGATGTACCTGTGTGCCAGTTTTGGGTGCTCAATTCCTGACTGTCTAGGAGGATTTCACAAATAAACAGAAATTTTGTGTATAATAATAAGATACATAGGACTGCCTTCTTTCATCTGTGCAATATTCAGCCTCAGAGCGATTCTGAAAAACTAGTCAGTGCATTTATCATTTCTAGGCTTGACTAATAGTATTCCTTATTACCAGGCTGTTCTAAAAGGTCCCATAAAAGCCTTCAGTTGATCCAAAATGCTACAGCGAGAGTACTAACAGGGATAAGTGGAAGAAAATGGATGGAAGGACTACTAGCTAACTTACTTATCAACTTAGATTACGGAATGGACTGACTCCTAGTGACTCTCCAAAACAACGAGTGCTTCATATGTGCATCGCTAGCTGGTATAGTGGGGCAATATAAGCAAAATTAGCATTCTGAGCTGGAATGTGAGGTGGTGCCACAAAAGAAACACAAGACTTTCACCAAAGAGGCTTAGATTTGTATCCCATGTAGGACCTAGTTCGCTTACTAGCCAGGTCATTTGGTATGTTTTAGGTTAAAATAGGCCCTTTTACACATTAACCACATGTTAGAAGGTAAACTTCTTCCATCTGCAGCAAGTATATCCTCTACTTTTTGGTCACCATTTTGACAAGTTGTTTTAGACTGTTCTTTTAACCAAAAAAATAATACTTTTAACACAGCTTTATTCACTAATTAAAGCCTGATATAATAAAAAAAAAGGTCCATTAAAATAAAAAAAAAGGAAAAAACAAACCAGCACTTTATTTCAAGAACTAAAATACAGTGTCACAGATGGAGTCAAGGTGGGGTAGGATTACATCAGGGATCGGCTCTGACCCCCTTCTTGGTTGTAGTGGTGATGGACAGGCTAAGAGATGAGATCAGGCATTAGTCTCCATGGACTATGATGTTCACAGGCGACACTGTGATCTGTAGGGAGCAGGTAGAAGAGAGTCTGGAGAGGTGGAGGTATGCTCTGGAGAGAAGAGGAATGAAAGTTAGTAGCAGCAAGACAGAATACATGTGTGTAAATGAGAGGGAGGCAGTAGTAGAAGTAGCGAAGGTGGATGAGTTTAAATACCTGGGGTCAACCATCCAAAGCAACAGACAGTGCACATGAGAGGTGAAGAAGAGAGTGCAGGCAGAGTGGAGTGTGTGGAGATGAGTGCCAGAGATGATTTGTGACAGAAAGATAGCAGCAAACGTATAAAGGGAAGGTTTACAAGATGGTAGTGAGACCTGCTGTGATATATGGTTTGGAGAAGGTGGTACTAACAAAAAGACTGGAGGTGGCAGAGCTGAAGATGCTAAGATTTTTACTGGGAGTAACCAGGAGGGGGAGGATTAAAAATGAGTATATCAGAATATCAGAGGGACAGTTCAGCTTGAGCAGTTTGGAGTGAAAATAAAAGAGACAAGGCTGAGATGGTTTGGACACATACAGAGAAGGGATAGTGGATGCATTGGGCAAAGGATGTTGAAGATGTAGTTGTCAAGCATGAGGAAAAGAGGAAGACCGCAGAGAAGATTCATGGACGTATTCATAAACGTAGTGAAGTAGGACATGTGACAGAAGTGCAAGATGATCTGCTGTGGCGGCCCCTCAAAGGAGCAGCTGAAAGAAGATTTTATTTCAAGAATTCAAACTGTTATTATAAAATAGTTTAAATAATGGCTGTCAACATATAAGTTTCTTTATATAAAAATAATAATCTCTTTCCATCTGACAGCTGTAATTCTTTACTGTTTGATAGTTTTACACCGTGCTTCCTTTCTGCTGTAAAGAATAGTGATTAAATGTCATTTTGAGATAATTGGCATCAGCTGATTATTTAACGGGATTGGTAATAAAAAACAAAACAAACAAACAAAAACAGACATGTGCAGTGCTGGCATTCTTGTCAGTCTGCCTGCTGTGGAGCAATCATGCTATTCCCCGTTGTATCAGTTTTGTCATTGTACAGACAGACATCAGTAGGTGCCTTAAAACAGAGGGAAATGTGCCATGCTGCTGGATGTTACCTGAGAGAACACTATATTTAAATTAAATTGGCAGAAGTTTTAAAGGTAGTGGATATATAAAAACCCAGTTTTTAGGGAAAAAATTATTGTTGAGTAGAAAGTAAAAAAAAAAGATCCTGGAGGTGGCAATACAAGTAATCTCACAAAGGGTTCATCTTCTGGGAAGTGTAAATGCCAGTGTTCCAACAGCACCAAAATAGAACTGGCAACAAAGCAGCTAAGGTATATAATATGCTCCGAAGTTAAGAGATAAAAGCAGTTCTCCAGTGCTTTGAGGTAGAAAATGAATGTACAACTCCAATTCCCCAAAAGTTAGGACATTGTGTAAAATGTAAATAAAAACAGACTCCAATTATTGGCAGATCTCATGAACTTATATTTTATTCACAATAGAACATATCAAATGTTTAAAATGAGAAAATTTTAACATTTTAAGAAAAAAAAATTGAATTTGATGGCAGCAACAAAAAATATGTCACAGGGCATATTTACCACTGCGTAGCATCTCCTCTTCTTTTAACAACAGTCCGTAAACGTCTGGGAACTGAGGAGAGCACTTGCTAGACCTTTGGGAGAGGAATGTTATCACTTTCTTGTCTGATATAGGATTCTAGCTGCTCAACAGTCCTGGGTCTTCATTGTCGTATTTTTTGTTTCACGGTGCACCAAATGTTTTCAATTGGTGAAAGGTCTGGATTGCAGGCAGGACAGTTCTGTACTACTCTTCTACTACAAAGCCAAACTGTTCTAATACATACAGTATGCAGTTTAGCAATGGCTGAAATATGAAAGGCCTTCCCTGAAAAATATGTCATCTGGATGGGAGCACATGTTGCTCTAAAACCTGTATATACAGTGCCTTGCAAAAAAGATGTTTAACAGATAATTTATACTATTTCATGCACCATCAATGCTGAAGGTTACAGTGCCTTGTGAAAGTATTCATACCCCTTGAACTTTTCCACATTTTGTCACGTTACAACCACAAACTTAAATGTATTTTATTGGGATTTTATGTGATAGACCAACACAAAGTAGTGCATAATTGTGAAGTGGAAGGGAAATGATACATGGTGTTCAAAATGTTTTACAAATAAAAATCTGAAAAGTGTGGTGTGCATTAGTATTCAGCCCCCTTTACTCTGATACCCCTAAATAAAATCCAGTGCAACCAGCTGCCTTCAGAAGTCACCTAATTAGTAAATAGAGTCCACCTGTGTGTACTTTAATCTCAGTATAAATACAGCTGTTTTGTGAAGGCCTCAGAGGTTTGTTAGAGAACATTAGTGAACAAACAGCATCATGAAGACCAAGAAACACACCAGACAGGTCAGGTATGAAGTTTTGGAGAAGTTTAAAGCAGGGTTAGGTTATAAAAACATATCCCAAGCTTTAAACATCTGTAGAGATAAATTTGTGTCCTCCCAGTTTAACACAAGAAAAAAAAAAAAGTTTACAGGGCAACAAACACACTGTTCAATCCATCATCTGAAAATGGAAATAGCATGGCACAACTGCAAAC